>JAAGKR010006234.1:10065-44567 GCA_011419295.1 Clarias macrocephalus | reverse complement strand
CGGGAAACATCGCACGCGCAGAACCGGTCTGTGGAGCGCGCAGGGGAGACACTGCACACGCATAGGGTGCTTTGTCTGTTCTCAGAATGTCAAAACTGTGGGCTCAGGATTGTGGCATGAATATAACGACATACAGTTCCAGTTATTTTTACGTCCTCAATTAAAGACTAAATAAACAGCTATTTATAGAAAACTTTCAATATGTCAGTGATTACACATCATTTGTTCATCTGCTTATGTAAAGTATAATTATATAAATAAAAAAAAGTATCAACACCACATGACCAATCAGAATTGGGAATTGAACTGCGCTGTAGTCATAACTGTCTGGAGAAAAGCTCAGGCTACCTGACACAGGTAAACTTTGTGCAGGTTCCACTCCTGTCCAAGCGCACAGATCCGGATGTCGCTGTTCTCTCCGTTCAGGAAGAGCGTTTGATAAATGTACTTAGATGTGCTTTTCAGCTTCTTCCTGTAACAAACCAAGCAGTGAAAGTGGAGAGAAAACAAGAGGAGAAGAAACTCATATCAGAGATTTTTATCAGCTATTAATTACCTTAGACAATGTTAAATCTACCCTGCTCTGCTATTTTATATCACTTTAATTTGCATGTGAATTTTCATACATTGATTTAGGACCGAAAGGGGTAAAAGGACGCACCCTATTGGTTTTCTTTAATTTGCCTATATAGTACTTATTTTTGGATTAATAACCATAAGTACAATTAATTTATTTTGTGTATTTATTCCTGAGATTTATTAGGTGACCCATCAGTCATTTGTGTATTGTTTTAGTTAGTACATTTCTGCATGTTTACTACTGTGGCTTTTAATTATTTAATTTACACAATGATAAAGATATTTTGTTTACAATTTACCGGGAGTGTGTGTGTGTGTGTGTGTGAGAAAGAGAGCGAGACCTGCACGGTGTGTCCAGCAGACTGTCCTCGTCCTCCGGCTCACTGTCACACTCGCAGTGTGAGCTTCGTTTCCTCTTCTTGCACTCACAGGTGTGTGTGCTTCCTGCGCAGTGAGATTGTGGCATCTCACCCAGGCGGCGGGCAGAGGCCTGGAAACGACTCCCGAGCGACCCCATCCTTATCTAACCTGCTTAGAAGACACACCTCCATCAAAACACAGTGTATACGAGTGAATGTCGCAGGAATTACTTTGATCTACACTAGATCACTTCTGCGATTCCAGCTACTAAAACCCCTGAATTCATTCTGAATTGTTCTAAGCTTTAGGATTAATGAGGTTCTGTGATGCGGACTTTCAATAAGAACACTGATCAATATTCAATAGTAGAATATTTCTGAACAGAGAAAACATGTCACATCGACACAACATCTGAAGCTCACAAACATTTTATTACACACGTTTCAGCCTTAGAATGTACTTTTAAACTGTTACTGGTGTCTGTGTAGCTCTCCATGAGCAGCTATTAAAATCTCCTGCACACAAGAACGGTAACTGATGCTCATGTTAGGACTTGTTCCATAAATAAAGATGAGCAACAGATTCACTAAGAGCTTGTCAGCTCCTTGGAAACAAAACAGAATTAATAGGTTGGGTTCAAGGATATGCAGTCCACCTGAGAGCTAGACGAAGATACACAAAGCATTTAACAGAGATGTTCACAATTACTAAAAGGCAAGTACCTTTGAGCCAAATTCACAGCCTGAATCTATGTTCTGTAAAGTCTAAGCTTTTCATAAGGAGTGGGAAACTATATGTGAACTTTAACTGTATCACAAAACTAAAGACAGTTTTGCTCACAGTAAAGAACATATTGTTAAAACATTGTTTACAATGCTTAGATTTTTGTAGAGGAAAATACTGAGTATACTTTTAAAAATCCTAATTACCCCTGACACTGATATCAGCTAAATGGATCTGGATGGGTGTGTATGAAGGTCAATGTAGTTGATCCAGTCTTAAAATAAATAAATGAAATAAAGCAACTACACACAGGATAATATAATTTTTCCTGAACATTCACACATGTCTGAGCATACAGTCAAGTCTGAAGTCTTCTTTATGTGACTTAACTGTGGACAAATCTCTGGACAGCAGAAGATGATGTACAGTCCAAAAGTTTGGACACAGCTTCTGCACATGTTTGGATTTAATTTCTACATTCCAAAACAATACTGTTGTTGTTGTTTTTTTTTTTTTTAATCAAAACTAAGAAATAACACATATGGCATTAGGTAATTAAGTGACAACAACGGACAGTTGTTATTTTAAGACAGCCGTCAGCTGTTCTAGAACAGTATTATAAAGTGCATTTGCAAAATCCATCAAGTACCATGAAGAAACTGGCTCTCATGAAGACCTCTGCTGCAGAGGAGAAGTTCATTTAGAGTTACCAGCCTTAAAAATCAGCAATTAACAAACAGCACCTCAGATTAGAGCCGTTATGAAGCTTTACAGACCATGTACAGCTCTACATTAACTGTTCAAAGGAGATTATTGCATATTATGGATGCGTTCAGTATTGTTTTACAATAAATAAAGAAATAAAAATCAGGAAAGACCATGGAGAAGTTGTGTCCAAACTTTTGACTGGTAATGTACATAAGTGGTGCTATAATACTGTCTAGTGTAGGAAAAAGCCAAAAACACATAAATGTAAACCATAACATTAATATCACTAACAGATTACTTAAATAATGCTGATTTTCAATTATATAGCAGGAAAGTAGTGACAGGATCATGGATATCCAGGGCTCATGTATGTCTGTGGGGACCAAAGTCCAGCCCGTCTGGCCTGATCCTACAGAAAAGCCAACGCAGCACAAACCACTGGAAAAAAAAAACTTAACACTGGTCATGACAGAACACGCAGTGCGCCACAGCCCACTGCACATGGGGCAAAGCAAGTTGTTGATCGAGCCTTAAAACTCCCCAGATCTGAATCCAATGAAGCATCTCTGAGATGTCCGGTCCACAGAGACCAACCCAGAACACCCAAAGGGTGTCAGACACTACAGCTCCACCCAGAGGGCTGACGGAGGCAGTAATACAGTGAATTACACAGTAAAAACACTGAAATTATATCATAGCTTATTAGTTATACACACACCCACTATATATACAAAATGAGCATGTGTAAACATACAAACACCTGTGTAATAACATAAAGCCAAATTCACATAAAAAAAATCCTTGCAAGTATATCATCAGTTATTTGCTAAAATTCTGTATTAGCTTTTAATTGCTCCTATTTACTTTTTTATTTTTAAATACTTTTCCCTGTCAGATATATTGTACATCTGATGTACAGTAATGGAGGTGGACTGTGATTCTTTAGCTACACAACAGGAAATATAAGGAAATACATAAAAGTAACATAAACCTTACTTTTTATGCAATTAAAATGAACTTGTTTTGTAAGATGAAGTTTAATTCTCACCTGGAGTTCCAGTGCAGGAAGAAACACTGCGATGCTAATCAGCCTGGAATTTCCTCTCTCACTCCAAAACACAAAACTACACCGGCCACTGAGACTTATTTACGGACAAAATTAAAAATCTAGAAAATCTATAACTGTCTCATTGTTTTTAAAATATCTATATTGCAGTAAACATGTATAGAAACCCAAAGGTCGCTAATATTGAACAAAAGCAAACACCAACAAACATAACAGTTTCTCGTTTACTTTTAATGAAGTGCTTAAACTCTCTGATGCCACCTATCGGTCTGGAGAAATAACCCTGCACCACACAATACATGTAGAGTCTACTTCGTAAATATATTCATTTTAACAAGATGAGAGAAGACTCGTTTGAATGATGAAATAAACATTATCTAGTATCTTCTTTTTTAAATTCATTTAAAAAGAACATGGACATCATCTGCTCTTTCCGTAACTTTGCTCCTGAAACACTGCACATTAGTTTTGGACGGTTGATTGTACAGAAAAAGTTTGGTCAGAAATTCTTGTTTTTGAAATTAATGTAATATTTATAATTTCAAATTTTTTTATTCATAAATGTAAATAATAAACATAATGATATACCCTTCTTTTTTGTATTCAAAAACGATATTATGAGATCTTTAGAAAGTATTACATTTTCAAAAAAGAATTTAAAAAAAAATTCTACTGCTGGCGCCCCCCACTCCCTGTTTTCTCATTATAATTAATTCTTTGTTATTAAAAAATCTACTTTTTTTTTCTATCTACTACTCCTTTTGGTGGCACAGTGGCATAGTGGTTAGCACTGTTGTCATGCGCCTCTAGGGTCTGGGTTTGAATCCCGCCTCTGGGTCTGTGTGCATGGAGTTTACGTGTTCTCCCTGTCCTGGGTGGGTTTTCTCCAAGTACTCTGGTTTCCTCCAACAGATCAACAACATGCAGATTAGGCTATTTGGTGCTCCCATATTGCCCGTAGTGTGTGAATGTTGACCAGAGGTCCTACTGCAGTCATTAGTTATATTGTGCACCAAAGAGAATATCAATCAAATTGGTGTGGGATTGTTTTAATTAAGTAAAATGTTACTCATCTGATTAAGGATTTAAAATGTCACACACACTGAAGTCATATAAAATTATTTTTAGGGAAAAACTACAACTGTAATATCATTAACCAATTTTAACCACTGGTATTCCATGGGCGTGGCCTTTCACCTGTACTCAGCCAATCAACTTCTAAAAGCTGCCAAGTTTCTTCCGGCTTCTTAAAACATCTGACTGGCGTTCATATTGTGCGTTTGTTTTTGTTTTCCCACCCGTATTTGCAAACGGCCACGCCTCTTGCACTGTGATTGGTTAGATTTTCCTGACGACCAACTCCTGGATTGGACAGTGGTAAGTCTTTTCCGTTACCTTAGCAACCACATGACCAGAAAGAAAGGTATAACAAGCACACCTTTATTTAAAAATTAAATTATCTTGGTACACTTTTTAATTTTGGAATTTAACCTAATTTTATAGCAAATCATTGACCTTTCCAATATGGCGGAGCCTCGACGTGTCTTTTATCTAGCAGCACTGGAGCTAGAGTGAAAGAGGGCGGGATTTGCGTAATACGGGTATGAAGTTCAGGTAGCGTTGCTGCCGTTTGACACGTAGACCGGCGGTTTACGTGTCCCGAGCCTATGTGCGAGACGTGATTTCAACATCCGGTGCACGCGGGAACGATGGCAGCGGGCACGAGCGCAGGTAAACAAATGCAGCGTAGCTTTTGCAGAACAAAAATAACATTACATCATTGGCAACAACATTATGCACTGAATACTGTTATGTTTACTAGTCCAGTTTTTCTTTTATACCTTACCGTCTAGCACATTGATTGACTTATTATAATATATGATATTTTGTTTATATTTGTTGCTGAAAAAGTTGTTCATGCACGTGCGTTTTTTTTTGTACGGAGGATAAACCCGATATATTATCATGCAGGATAATGTTCAGTGCAATCAAATAAATTATTATTTCATTTTCCTCCACTGATTTGTCTGCCTGCATGCAATCTCAGGTACTTCATCTACTAAGCAGCCCAAAGTGTCACGTGGAGGGAATGGAGGAGACAGATCAGCTACAGGAGCACAGGTCAAGAGTCGAATGCAACGTCTCTTTGGCTTTGAGAAGGATGACCTGTCCTCATGGCACCGCTTCGTCTGCCTCCTGAATCGCCCCACTGACCCGGCATCGCTCGGAATCTTCCGCTGTCTCTTTGGTGAGCCCTTTTTCTCATGATTTTAGACTTGATTGAGGTGGTTCAGATTCAGGAAGCAGAAGGGAAGTGCCACTGATTCCACACTTGGGTGCTTGGAATAATCTGAAACGTTCTCCATGGTCAGTGGTTCCCCATGGAGTCTGTGATGCACAGCCAAGGGGTCTGAACACACATCAAATAAGTTTATATTTATGTGCATATATTTATGACAGAGCTAATGGTGATATAATTTTATCTCATTTTACATTGGTGCAGTTGAGGGTTAAGGGCCTTACTCAAGGGCCCAACATTGGCAGCTTGGTGGTGGTGGTGGAGTTTGAACCTGGGACCTCCGGTCAGCAGTACAATGCCTTAACCACTGAGCTACCCCTGCTGCATCCTTAGATTTCCTTTTAGATTCCTTAAAGAAAAGTCTTTGTTATCATCATATACGTGCTCCTCTCACAGGTGTGTGTCTGTGCTAATAAACACATTTCTATATTATTTTCAGGCATGCTGATGGCCATCGACGTCCTGCAGGAACGGGGGCTCAGTCACCTCGACTATAAATACCTAGATGGCGCGCCGGTGTGCCGATTCCCTCTTTTTAACTTCCTGGAGCCTCTGCCTATGGACTGGATGTACCTTGTTTATCTGGTGATGTTCCTCGGTCAGTTCTGCTGTTGTGTTTCAGTCCTGAAGGCCACAGTGCTGCTGAGAGTTTAACCCATTTTAACTCCTGTGTTAACCATTAACTACAGATATTATCTTCTAGATAATGATAACATTACTTACTATCTGAATTCATGTAGAGAACCACAGATGCTAAATATTTATCTATAATCCTAGTCAATAACAAGGACAAAGAGTCAAGAATTTTTACTTCTGAACTATACTTCAGAAAGTCTAAACCAGTCCAATCCAAACACTGGAAAGGATAAGCTTGTGTAGAGAGCAGACATGAAGATGAGAAGGGGGGGAGGTATAAAAATGAAAGAGGCCTACAGCAGGGTTGGCCAGGAAGTGTTATCCCCGCTGATCTTAATGTGTTCAGTCACAGAGAACCATCTCACCAAAGAATAAGAAACACCCAGACACAGATCTGTGCTACCAGGTAGTTAGAACACATATTTGTGATACTTAAGTAAAATTTATTTTAAACTTAGGTAGTTAGAGATTAAACAAAAGCATAAAACATCAGTAAAGGGGCACAGGGGATTTCTTCAATTATTGTAACAACATGATGTGTAGATGAATACTTCATCAACAGTAAATGTTAAGTTAGTGTTAGACAGGTTTTTTTTTTTTTGTAGATGAATAAACAAGTGACTCTTGGTCTTAGTTAACGGGCGCCAGGAGGGACATGGTCAAACACACAAACACATTGTCCGTCTCTATTTATGAACAACAAAAGACAGAGTGTTTATGTGTTTTACCAAATGCCTGGTGCTATGTACATCTGTTAGTACAAAGAACCAAAACCATTTTAACATGTCCTGGTGAAATCCTGAAGTGGAAGTTGTAGAGAGAACCAGGGAGTGTTTGTTCAAGGGAGGGGGCAGGGGGGGGGTGGGTAGTAGAGAGAGAAAGAGAGGGAGAGCGCGTAGAATTAACTTATGTTGCATCAAAAAACCCTTACAACAAATAATACTAGCTTAGCTAATCTGAACATTAGCTTGATAAATACCTAAATAACACTTCAGGGTTGAAGGTTTGATTCCTGCCTCTGGTCTGTGTCCGTGGTTTACATCTTCTCCCCTTGCTTGGTGGGTTTTCTCTGGGTATTCTCGTTTCCTCCCACAGTCCAAAGACATGCAGGTTACACCTTTAATTATCCTAGTAAACTAATTAGAATTCAATTTTTTGTTTATGTTTATTAATTTATTTATTTTTATATAAAGCTGCTAAAATTCTAGTACAGCATGGCAATTATTCAATCATGTAGGTTTAGAAAAAGAGGTGGTTAAGGGTTAAGGTTAATGCTTGCTAACATGAGTCAAATTGTTAATTTGTTGTGTGCTTGAAAAATTAGCTAAGAAGCTAGCTATCTCAGGAGTATAATTTATTTATATAGGCTAACAAAAAGTTAATATAAAAAGTTGACAGTTAATGTAAAAGTTTTATCAGTTAATCTGATAAAACTTTTGTTCTTTGCTTAAATCTATTCTTTTAATTATTTAGCAAGCTAGCTTACTTCAAGAAGAATTATCTCATCATGTAGGCTAGGTGAGATGAGTAGCCAAGTTTGCTAATTATCATGAGATCTAATTTAGGTTTGTTTTTTGGTTTAAAACAAACTAGCTTACCTTAGGAAACATATAATATAGGCCAAGTATAAATAGACTGAATTAAACTATACTGTACAAGTTTTCTGGCAAGCCTGGCTTCTTTAATTTCCTTTCCTTTAATTATGCAGGCTAAGTAAAATGGGTAGTTATGTTGACTAGCTAAAATATTAGGCAAACTAGTTCAGGTTTACATCGGTACCTCTGCATACGAATCCATTCTGGAGGCGAGTTCTTAAGGTGAAATTTCTTATTGTGAAAAGCAATTTCTCACTGGAAATAATGTAATTACAGATAATCTGTTCCAGCCACCCAAAAGTATTACTAATATTACCAATTTCCAACACTGTAATGATATTTTACGTATATAGAAACAATCAAAACATTTAGAAAATACATGTGAATGAAGTAAACTATGAAATAAATAGACATGACACCTCATTTAATTTATGATTCCTCTTAGCACCAGCTGCTTTAAAAACGAAACGGAAAGCAGCTCCGTTTTCTTCTTGCTATGATGCTTGATAACATTCCTGGGACCCGAAGTGCTACGTGTATGTTGTCACTAAATCTCGCACGAAATGCAAAAGACCCGCAAAGTTTTGTAGAGCTCCCAGACGCAACTTAGCTGGCGTTCGGCTCAGTTTGGTTGCTCGTGTGCCGAAAATGCTTCACATGCCGAAGCAAATTCTTGCAAAATTTCAGGCGAAAATTCTTAACGCGAGGTGTTCATATGCCGAGGTTCCACTGTAATTATGTGTTAGTTCAATAATATATACCCAGTAATTTATAAAAGTATTTAAAGGTAAATCCCATAGATAGTGACTAGCGAGCTAACTAACAATAACCTTATTATATAATAGTTTAAACAAATAATTAAGCTTTATTTTGAGTTGGAGTTAGCTAGCTAACATTAGATAAAGTATATTATACAAAGTGGTGATGCCATTTTATCAAATGTATCAAGTGTGTGTTTTACACAGGAGCTGTTGGTATCATGCTCGGCTGTTTTTACCGCCTCTCCTGCCTCATGTTCATCTCCACCTACTGGTATGTTTTCTTCCTGGACAAAACGGCATGGAACAATCACTCGTACCTCTACGGCCTCATCGGATTCCAGCTCACACTGATGGACGCTAATAGATACTGGTGAGATGATGAACGTAGACATAAAATTTTTTTTAAATTAAATTCTGTAACAGAATACAACAATTTAATCTCCTCTGCATTTCATTCTTGTTCCTTGTAAAGTCATGTTACAGTGAGCATGTTGTGTTTGTTAATCATTTTGAAAGGAGGCAAATTGTTTAAACAATTACTGACCACACATACACACTGACTCACAATCACTGCCTGTTTTGTCTAACATGCTCATTCTTGTTGGGCTGCAGGTCCATCGATGGACTTCTCAACCCTAAGAAGAGGAACGCACACATCCCGTTGTGGAATTACACTCTGCTCAGAATGCAGGTTTGTGATTCAGTAGACGAAGTTCTGTCTGAGCCTCCTCATTACTCTGACGTGTGTGTGTGTGTGTGTGTGTGTGTTTATGCTGTGATTTTGTGATGTTTCATCGTGGTAACATGGAATCTTTTTTGTTTGCCTGACAGATCTTTATAGTCTACTTCATCGCTGGGGTGAAGAAGCTGGATGCTGATTGGGTGGAGGGTTACTCCATGAAATATCTAGCTCATCACTGGCTTTTTGACCCTTTCAAGTGAGTGAGATAATATGAGGATAATACACAAATGCACTTATCCTAGCATTTAACTAGAACTTGGATACCATCAAGGTAGAAAGTTTTCCCAGTACAGCAGAACCATGATCAGAGTGCGTGCTTCACGTCTGAAACGCTGGCCTCCCAGGAACTCCTTTAATAGCCCAAACAGACTCGTCTCTTCCACAAGTCGGGGAGAAGTTATCTGTCGATTTTCAAGGATTAGGCGTTCCACTGGCTAAATGTTCTCAGAAACTGCCTCATTAGTGATGAGGGGAAAATTTTGTTTGTTTCATTTTTTCTTAAACATTACGCTTACATTTAGTAATTTGTTAGACACTCTTATTCAGACCTTTTGAAGTTTTTAAGGTCAGGGTGGAGTAAACGCAAATACCTAAAAAAACATATAGGTCTTAAGTCGTTGCTTAAAGATATGGACATATCGAGGAAGTTCATGCCACCACCTAGGAGCCAGGACAGAGAACAGTCAGATGCATGTCTTCCTCAATCTCTGAGAGATGTGGCATCAGTCGAGCAGTGCTGGAGGATTGGAAGGAACGTGCTGCAGTATGGGGTGTTATAAGCGCTTTAAGGTAAGTGGGTGCTGGACTGGTTTTAGTTTTGTAGGCAAGTGTTTTTGATGCCGGTAACTACAGGAAGCCAGTGGAGGAAGCAGAGAAATGGGGCATTAAACTGATACTTTAATTGCGTTCAGATATAATTGCAGTTATATGTCATGAGTTCATCCATAACGGCATTAAAAAGTGAATCCTTTTGATACACATTTTGTTTTATTAGAGTGATCCTGCCTGTGGAGTTGGTCAGTCTGATGGTGGTCCATGGTGGAGGTCTCATCCTAGATCTCACGGCTGGTTATCTGCTGTTTTTTGACGCCACCCGTCCGGTCACCTTCTTCTTCGTCAGCTACTTTCATTGCATGAACTCGCAACTCTTTGAGATCGGTAAGAGTCTCAACACAGTGGGTCAGATAAAGGAAAACAATAACTGAATGACGTGAGAGTTCTTTTATATGAACGTTGTTGCATTGCTGTTGTTTGTCACATCACCTGTTTGAGTATAAAGTATTATAGACTGCGAAATAAGTCATGGCTTTAAATCACCAATGTATTCACTTCATATCCAGAGCAATTTTCCTAGAGGGCAGCAGTGTTGTCCTGGCAGTAATCACATGAACAGTTTATAGTTTGCTACTACTTGGTAGTAACCTAGTAACCCAGTTTAAGGATCTATCCAGTGACGGAAACTACAAAGCACTGCCAAATGCCTAAATGTAAATTGTTTAATCAGGAGTTTAATCAGGTCTGTTAAATCAGATGGTTACTATTTACAGAGATAAAAAGCATTGATATGATTATATTTCACACATGATATTTGACTCACTTTAGAAATGGAGTCTTAAATAATATGAATACATTTTTTTTTTATCCATGTAGGAATGTTTCCCTACACCATGCTGGCCACGACTCCTCTGTTCTGCTACGCTAATTGGCCCAGGTGGTTCTTCGGCCACTTCCCAGAGTTCCTTTGGCCCGCCCTGCCCACATTGACCCCGCCCCCTCAACCAAGCACCTCGTGTGTGTATCCCAATGTGTCAAGTGGCTCGAATGAGCGAACAGACACGAGGACAGTCCCTAAGCCCTCCACACTGCGCTTCAGGCACAAATTGGCCGCCATCTTCACCATCATGTACATCGCAGAGCAGTTTTTCCTGCCCTATTCCCATTTCATTACAAAAGTAATTTCTTTTTTTTTTTTAACTATATGTGGTGTCTGTTTATTTTTTCCCCACTTACGTTTTTAACATACATTAAACAGTTGAAATTTGGACGGCATTTACAGAGTCATTTCTCTGCTGATTTGTGTTACAGTTTATCAGATTGTGAGTAAAAAATGTAACCCATCAGGTGTCATTTAAAATGCTGATGTGTTTATGAATGGGTTCTCTACAGGGCTACAATAACTGGACTAACGGGCTGTACGGCTACTCCTGGGACATGATGGTCCACTCTCGCTCCCACCAGCATGTTAAAATCACCTACAAAGATGGAGTAACGGGAGAGATCGGCTACCTCAACCCTGGGGTCATTGTCTCATAACTCTGTCAATTTATGAAACTAATTCTGCATTTGTTTTTAATGAATGAGGTCAGACTTAATGGTAATTTGGTTCATCACAGGTTTTCACGCAGACGCGGAGATGGAAGGACCACGGAGACATGCTGAAGCAGTATGCCACCTGCCTGAGCCGCACTCTGCCCCGCTACAACATCAGCGAACCCCAGATTTACTTCGACATCTGGGTGTCTATTAACGACCGCTTCCAACAGAGGTAAGGACTTGAGGATTACAAAAGGTAATCTGATGTTAAAAAAAGTTTTAAAACCCAGGTAGTTCTTAAGCAATAGTTTGTGGAATGACTGTTAGTTACAAAACACATGAAAAGTAAAGCCACATAACTAATAGGCAGATGACTAATGGGAGTGCTGGTATGCTTCTTTTTCTCCTTACAGTGATGCGTTACATACTGTATTTCCATGCTTTTCAGTTCCAGGTACTCATTCCCAGTTACATCTCCAAGCACCCCATTGCAGCTCCCCATCCTGTTACTGTTGGAAATTTCGCTTAGAGTAAACATTTAGATTTTTCTACAGTGCAGTTTAACAAGCAACTTCCTTCCAGAATCTAAATATTTGGAGGAAGATTAGAATTAATTGATAGTTTATGAGATGTCTGCTACTGCTAAAAAATGGCAACTATGAATAAAGACAGGACTGCCAAATAACCACGACTGTAGAGTGATTTGCGTGAAAGAAAAAAATAAATGCTACTGGCATGAATTCATCTTAAGTTTTTGTCAATAAAGTCTAAATCCCAAAAGGCACCCTGATACAGTTGATTGATTAACACTGAGATCTATGATTTCGATCAGCTGCATGACTGTCTCTTCAGGTGCCTTCTGAAATCCGACCCAAACTCCGCAGACAGTACGCAATAACCAAGCACTGACGTTAATTTTTTTCCCCCACTATGTCTGTAGGATATTTGACCCCCGTGTTGATTTTGTGAAAGCACACTGGTCACCGTTTCGTGCTAACCCGTGGCTCATGCCCCTGCTGGTCGATTTGTCCCCATGGAGGAATAAGTTTGAGGAGATTGAGGGGACACTGGACAACCAAACCGAGGTGGTCTTTATAGCTGACTTCCCAGGTACACACCAGTTTCAGATGCATGATATTCAACGTCTAATAGGACAAAATGGACTTATGTCTGTTGAATGAGTAAAATAGAAGGTGTGGCTACTGTAAGGCTAATGCCAAGATGTTAATATGTACAGTATAAAAATCGCATGGAAGTTTTTATCATTTATTACATTTTTAGGATTGAACCTGACGACACACCTTCCTTCTATTCGCATCAGAATGCTGAACTGTGCTCATTGCCATTGCCCTTTGATTTTTATGGGATTATGTCGGCAGGCCTCCATCTAGAGAACTACGTGAGTGAGGACCTGGGGAACACCAGTGTTCAGGTACTGCAGGGCAACGTGAAGGTGGAGATAGTGGACGAGAAGAAGAACTACACACTCAGTCCAGGAGAAAAGATGCAGGTAAAGCAGTGCTCACACACACACACACACACACACACACACACACACACACAAACCCTAAAGCTCTAGACGTCCAACTAGAACAATATCTTCTGATACCTTTA
Organism: Clarias macrocephalus; assembly: GCA_011419295.1. NCBI lineage: Eukaryota > Metazoa > Chordata > Actinopteri > Siluriformes > Clariidae > Clarias > Clarias macrocephalus. The sequence continues at coordinate 31,171 of JAAGKR010006234.1, read as the reverse complement.
CAGATTTATCTAAGGCTACTTACCATCTGATAGATGTGTAACATTGTCTCTGTGTACCTAGCTCCCTGCTGGAGCGTATCACAAAGTGTACACTGTGACCGACACCCCGTCTTGCTACATGTACATCTACGTGAACACCACTGAAGAGGCGCTGCAGAAGAACTTCACCAAGCTGCTCGAGCTTCAGGAGAAAGTCCGTAACGGGACAGGTCAGTGCTCGCGAGGTCCAGTGTGAACTAAAGCAAGGACCGTGGTTAATATGGAGAATCATATCATTGTACAGAACACGGCCCTACTTGCAGTGTACAACATTAGAGATGTGACTATAGATATGAACTGATGACAAAAATTTTATTCAATTCAGTTTTATTTGTATAGTGATTTTAACAATTGTTATTGTTTTACACAATCAAAAGAAATTATGGAAGTTTGTATGAAATATGAATGTGTATGAATCAAAATGATTATATAGTACCTGATGAGCGAGCGGAGGCCAAGGGAAAAACTCCCTGAGATGGCAACAGGAAGAAACCTTGAGAGGAACCAGACTCAACAGGGAACCCATCCTCATTTGGGTGATAACAGATAGCAGATAAGGATTTGCAGTCATACTGTGTGTTAGGAGGCTGGAAGTTCAGATTAACAGTTGATGTCTTTAAGTTAATATGGAGTCCAGTTTGTTATTGGAAGCTTAGCTAGACTGTAGAAAATTCCAGTTATGAACTACTAAGTCCTCAGAGAACAGCTGTCAACATCAGCCCAGGCTATTAGCGTCTTCATGGTTAAGTGGAACCGTCCCCACTCACCACATACATCCCAAACAGACCACGTGGGGCATCCATACGACGAGATCTCCAACCAGGACGAGTCAGACAGGTCCAGATGGCAGAAGGGGTCTGGATCTCTGGCAGCTCAGCAGCAACATGTGTAGCTCCACAGAGAGAAACAGGAAGAGAGAGAGAGAGAGAAGAGAATGAGAGATAACAGTTAGGTATGGTCACAGTCACATACTGTGTAAGGTGAATGTGTGTATATATAGTGTAGAGTGCAAGCAGGGACTCTGTCAGGACTAAGTATGACAGCTTAACTAAAAGGGAGCCAGAAGGGAACAAGGGATCAGTGAGAGTGGGGAAGACAGCATCTAAACATACCATAATACTAAACATACCAGACAGCATCTAAACATACCATAATACTCTATGTCCTAGGGCAGCAACTAACGACTACTTTAATAGTTGACTAGTCACCGACTATTGAAACGATTAGTTGACTAATTGAATAATTATTAAATTTTTCAAAAATTTAGCATGAGATTGCTTTAATTATGTGGAAAATTATAGTAAACACAAGAAAGAAGGGGGTAATTAGATGAAAAATCCATATTTTATTGAACTTTGCTGCTGATAGGCTGATTCGTACTAAAAGTAAATAAAAAGCCCCTGTCTAAAACGAATTTGGCACAGTGCTCCGTCAGTATAGACATAAATAAAAAACATCTATATATTTTTTTAAAGGACAGGCACATTTGTTTTATAAGAAAAAATAAATTAAAATCAAGTAAACCTTTTCTTCCTGTAAACCAGGGGCAGGCACATTAGCAGCAATAAAACAGTAAACAAAAATGAAACTCCGTTTCATTCAACTGTCCGACGTGCTTTCTCTTTAAATGTTTGTGCATCACCGAGGTGATGCCGTGATACGCAAGGACTGCTTTGCAAACCATGCAGGTAATCTTTTTATTCGCCGTATCCAGGCTAAAATGCTCCCAAACTTTAGACGTTTTGATACGCGCAGCTGCTGCGTTGGACGCCGCCATTTCTGTATGTTATCACTCAGCAGAGAAGCTAATGCACATGTGTGACTCTCGGCAGAGATTGTAATGAAGAGAGATGCCTCACTCGGTCGAAAAAACATCTGGCGACAACTTCGACAATGAAATTCATTGTCGACTATTGCTTTTATCGATTTTTGTCGACAACGTCCTACTACGCCTATGAGTCCCCCAGATCTGCTCCTTCACCCAAGGCAAATCTATTTACAAAAATGCTTGGCTAAATACATAGGTTTTTAGCCTAGACTAAACACTGAGACTGTGTCTAAGTCCCGAACAATAATTGGAAAGCTGTTCCACAACATTGGGGCTTTGGGGAAAAAGCTCTGCCCCCCTGCTGTAGTTTTCATAATACATGGTACTGACAAGCAGCCTGCATCCTTTGATCGAAGTAGGCGTGGCAAATCGTAAGACACTAGCAGTTCACTCAGATACTGCGGCGCGAGACCATTTAATGATTTATATGTCAAAAGTAGTATTTTAATATGGATGCGAAATTTCACAGGGAGCCAATGCAGTGTAGATAAGATAATGGTGATGTGCTCATATCTTCTGGTTTTAGTGAGGACTCTCGCTGCTGCATTCTGAACTAACTGAAGCTTGTTTATACGCCCAGTTGAACCAGACAGTAGATTTAACACAGAGCTTAGCTCTTGAAATTAAATTCCTAAGGAATGAAAAATGCTTTATGCGCAATTTCAGAGACCGAGCCTCTGCCTCCAGAGCTGCAGCCGCTTATAACCGGTCTCGATGGTGAGGGGTCAGATGTCAACGCCACAGATCCGCTGGTACGTCTCTTCCTCAAACGGCAGAAGCGCATGCAGGATGCGAAAAAGCGCCGAGAGGCTCCCGTGCTCGAAAGATTCAACCGATTCGCCATAAAAAAATACTACATGATCCGCCGAGGGTAAGAGTGTTTAGCCATTGGTATAACTGATATAACTTTATTTATAATAACATATTTATTTAATTCAAGTTTCACTAAAACATAAAATGAGAGCTGTTTTATTTGCACCACAAACATTAATTAGAACTGCTGAGTCATCACAGAGAAACAGGAAGTTAATAGATTCTCAATATGAAGGCTCATAGCCGTTTAGTTAGCAGTCAATGCTAGCACTGTAATTTTACTCATCCAGTTTTCCCACACGGATAAGGAAATCCTTATTCCTCATTTTTGTCTCATATCCACAGGTAATGTCTTTTTATGTTGTCCAATTAAAAACTGTGCACTAACTGTAAAATTTTTAGCTTGAACTCTTAGCTGCTTTAGCTTATGTGTGGTATCCATGTTGCCTAGCAACAGTGTTCACACTACTTTAAATACTTTATTATTTAATACTTAAAGCATTGTTTTATGTTGTTTTCCCCCAAAGAATAATTAGTTGTATATTTATCTGACTAAATCCATGAATTAATTGGTCTTTGATATTGGGGCGCTACCACATTACACCACAGTGTTGCTACTAGTTTTCTTTGGACATCACATCCAATTATATATATGGGATTATATAAATAAATAAAAGGAGATTTTTATTCTGCACAATAAAAAGTCCCAGTTTGACTTGAATGCCCCTTGTATATACATTGGTCCTTCATCAGTAAAGGTAAATTTAAAGTAAATTCCAGACAACAGTACTGACCAATCGGAATTCAACAGCACTGTAATGTATACTTTGTAAAGATGCAGCAGACATTTTATCCATTACGTGTGCAAATAATGTGGAAGATATGTAGATCATGAGAAGAAAAATGTGTTAAGCGAAAAGTGTATTAAGTCACTAAAGAAAACAGTATATTTATTTCTATCAGCCAGTGGTAGCTCAGTGGATAAGACGTAGAACTTTAATACACCTTTGAAAGAAATAACAAGCTACTTTGACTCATGTAGGTTTCTAATGACCGCCATCGCGATGAGAAACTTGGTCTTCGGTCTGCCTCCTCTCGAGCAGCTCAGAAGAGAAGTGGACTACGCCAACATGAAGGCACCAGAGACAGACACCAACCAAATGGAGCAGGTCAAAGATGACAGACATGGCGAGTTGTGACATCGTGCATCACTAGTTACCAAAGGTCTTATAAGGTCCAAACTTTTAGGAGAATTTCTGTTCACGGAGGTTTACGTGTATCACATTGTGTTTTGAATTGAATTTCGTTAGTAGAAAACTCATCCAATCTTGAGTATACATATTAATGTTGATTCTTGCATCAATATTATTTTTTTATTTTTGGAAATGAAATCAGGTACGCTATTGCTGGATTTGAAGTCAAGCACATCTTAACATTAATTGATCTCTTGCCCCTCTGCCCCCAAACACTAACTGTTACACACTAATATGCAAACTAAACGATGTATTACGCCAGGATAGATCTATAAAGCTTATTGTGCTGCTGTATTTTTATCCTTCAGTAAGCTTCTATATGGTTTAGCTGGTTTGTTTACAAGAGAAATCCCCATGAAGCAGTTAATGTGAGTGTCAGATGATGGAATTAGTGTGAAAATGAGCATTGTTGAACAAATTTTTTAATATACACAATGATTTAAAAAAAATAAAATAAAGACAATGAAGTATAGCGTCTCTACACCTGGCTTCTATTGATGATGATGCAGTGTATGTTGAAGTTCCTCCATGGTTTTTTGAATTTTAAAAAGTATTATGTTTTAATAGATGGCACACCTGAACCCTGACATACACTTAAGGACTAACTCCTATTTTTATATTACAATATTTAGACATATATTAGGCAGAAGTAACACTAATGTGGCAGCATAATGGCATAATGGTTAACACTGTGGCCTCGCAACTCCGGCTTTGAGGGTTTGATTACCGCCTCAGTTTTGTGTGTGTGGTTTGCATGTTTTCATCATGCTTGGTGGGTTTCCTCCAGGTACTCCCATTTCCTCCCACAGTCTAAATACATGCAGGTAGTAACAGTCATTTGCAAATTGCCTGTAGTGCGAGAGTGTGTATATGCTTCTGTGTCCTGCAATGGAATGGCACTCGTTCAGGGTGCACCGAGTACCCTGCCTCTTGCCCCCGAGACCCCTTGGGTAGGCCCCAGGCCTTCCTGACCCTTAACAAGACAAGTGGTATAGAAAAGGAGTGAGGATGAGTTTAAGTAATGTATATCAGCAATCCTGCCTATTTATTAGGAGAGCTGGACAGGCCACGCCCACATGCAACAAACAGGAAATGTAAATCAGATATATTATTTATAGGGTTTAAATTTTTATGACCTTTTTAAACTAAAAGTTGAACACATTATAAATAATGAATTCATCAGTGTTCACAATCCCAAGAAATTAGTTATGTGAGACAAAAATAGTTGAAACAAACAAAATTAAAATAAAAAATTAAAATCCTAATATAAGACTAATATATTGCTTGTTTTTCTGACTTCATTCAAAAAACAAGGCTGCTAAAATAGTGTCCAATACTGCAGATTGCCTAAACTGCAAAAGTTAATTTACTATATATATATAAAATACTATAAAAATAGTGGAGGCCCAGCCAACACTTTAACCAAAAGGTTTTCAGGAAGCTTTATTCTAGTTTTAAACTTCATTCTAAGCTTCATTCATTCTTCAGTCAGCTCATTGTACTGCCATCTAGTGGACAAATTTTGTAGGAACTAGATCGTAACATCACAATTAATACTGTATGTACATGTAGCTGCACTTGTTAATTATGTGCATAAACATTTCCTTAACATCTCAGAATGTTTGAAAATTAACAGAAGACTGCACGAGACTTTACACCAAACGAGTTGGTCACGTGATTCCGGTAACCGCAGGGCTTCGTTTGTCGTTGGTCACGTGATTCTCAGGGAAGCAAGGCTTCATTTGCACACGCCCCCTTCTGCTCGATACAAGCTTCGGAACGTCTGTGTCACGGTAACATCACTAATAAACATTATGATGTTTGTTTTGCAATCAGTTAAATTCATAAGTCATCAGTTGATTATAAATTCATAATCAGTCGATGAATTATTAATCATGAACATCCGTAGTCATTCAAGTATATTTTGTAAGGCCATTTTTTATGTCATTAGAAACAATGTGACGTTAAACATTTTTACCTTAACCTCATATGTATAATTTATATTTACATGATCCTTTTCTACTTAACAAATAATAGAGACCTGCTTGTTTTCAAAATGTATTATTTTATTGCTGTTATTTTTCCACAATATATTATACAGTTTAATAACAATCATAATTCTGTCTAAAGTGCTTTACGCAGGGTTCAGAGTCAGCCTAAACCAGGAACCCCGGGCTTCTGAGAATCATGGCACATAGTACATACACACACAAAGAAAAAAAAACCCCCACAATGTCAGACATGTCAGAAATGATAAGATGCGAGGAATTTGCTCACAAGGTTATAATTCTCAACCAAAACAAGATGTCAGCTGTGAATGCATTTGTTGTTAGTGTCATGTCACATTTTTAGACAGCTCACTGCAATACATCATGAGTGTTAGCATGCAAATGTATGAGTTATGATGAACATATGCTGACAAGTTATTATGGCTGGATGAAATAAGGAATATAAGCTTTTGGGTGTGCTGTTATAGGAAAATAAGCAACACCAAGGTGGTGTGATGAAGCAGAGTTACTGTCTCAACGGTGATTATTTTCCCATCTCACACTGTCCCAATGTGATTTATTCCTCTTGTACCACAACAATTTTTCAAGCATTACAATATTTTTATTTATGAAAGAATAACACTCATACTGTAATTCTGTTTATAGTTGCATTTAATTAAGTCATTTCTGTTATAGCAGCCATAAACACTCTCATCAGCCTTCCTTTTTTAAGACAAAAAAAGAAAGTCCTCGGTCCTAAAGATTACCCTGTATTGGAGACCTTACTGACTGCTACAAAGTGCTGAAACTGTAGACACCTTAACTATAATTGCTAAACATCTCTTCATATGATCAATTACACACATTTTAATCCATTTATATGGAGGATCGGTTGTACAACTCCCTCAGAACGAGCTGTTGCTATAGAAACGAGCATTTTAGACCAAATGTTAACTTTAACCCATGATTTGCAGCTGCACTCGGGTCTGCTGTTACAGGAAATGATTCAACTCCTTCTGACCAATCGGAAATGAGAAGCCAACAGCACCTCGGTATACGACGTTAAAGTCACAGTACATGATGGGCTTCTCAGAGTTTTATCACAGGGTCATGTCTAGAGCTGACCAACGTTATTAAGCAGTTTGGTGGGTGGAGTTTAGTGTCCGATCACTTCCTTTACCGTCACATTCCTGATTATATATTCTCATAAAAAGCATATATTAGCTCCATGGATTTGTTTAGACCTTTTTTTTTTAAAATTGCCAAATACTTTCATTTATTTTAATCTTACATCTTGCCTAAGCGTAATGACACCTCACTCATAACACCACCCCACCCCTACATACTATTCACAACAGTTTTGAACATAATCCTCATGATGGATGCCATGAACAAGAAAACTGTACTTTTTATTCTTATTTTTTTAATTTCCTTCAAATCTACTCAATCAGCCAAGATGCGTTTGTTCTCCACTATTGCACTTTAGCCTCACAAGTAATGACACACACACTCTCGATCATCGTCTACATAAATACATGGAAACCACCTCTGTAGGATCTCAGGTGCAGTGAAAAAGTGATTCAGTTTGCATTATTGAAGCATTAAACTACTTGGGGAATCTGTACATGCTATGCTCAAGGTGGTTTGTAATTCCCAACCTACAACTAGGGAAAATAAAATAAAACAGCCCTTTGAATTGAAATTCCTACTTGTCAGCTTCTTGTAGATGAGTACCTATCCAGTTTATGGCATGATGTCAAACCAACATGGCTTCTCAGGACATCAAAATGAAACAAAACACAAGTTTAAATCAACAAAGGGACATATTTGTATGTTAAATCTTTAACACTGTCTAATACGGTTTGCTGTGTGAGCATGAGAACTTGCATAAATCACCCGATACACTCGGCTCACTAGGTTGTTGCTACAAAAAAGTGAACACTGCACCCCCACCCCACCCCCCAATCTCAAACATCCCTTCCATAAGATCATTAAACAGATCTTGGCTGATTGGCTAAGTTTAAAGTATGTGATTTATTTTTATAAAACAAAAAGAAATAATTAAAATCCAAATATTCTAATAGAAGCATAAATCTGATCAGATGCACCTCAAGTGAATAAAGTCAGAAGTCTTGCAGAGTCTCACTTAAAAGCTCATCTAATGCTGCACATCGGGACTACGTAAACTATACACTCGGATAAACGTCTCTTTCACAGTTTCTAGCAGCTGCAGAGATGAATTAATCAGAGATTTTTCAGGAGATTATTTTTCCCTTTTTCATAAATGCCATGATTGATGATTGTACAGTTGAGGTAAGTTCTCCAACCCTGTCAATGAAAGAATGTTGAGTATAAAGGCTCAGTCAACACTCTGCAGTTGTTTGGTCCAAACAGGAATTTTCCATCCCTTTCCAGTCAGTACATCAATCACTGTTGAACAGGTACAGGACATGAGTTGGAATAGTTACACTATAGTAATGATGGGTAAACAAAGCACTTTTGTAAAAGTTTAACAGAGCTGGGTGGTGATCAATATTTAGCAATGACAATAAATCTGGTATGTTTTAAATATCTAATAAAATTTCTATTTTGTCAGTTGTACAGATGATCTTCAGCAGCTTAAGCATGCATGGGGCAAAAACAACTGACCGAATAGCTGCATAATAAAAACTAAAAGGCAAGGCTTTATGCATTGCTAGTCTAGTACGATGGCATTCATATAAATAATCTGAAACAGATGCAATTCCACATGTTGCTGTTTAACGTATATACAATTTTTCCACAAGTTTAAAGGAGCAGTTGGTCATTTTTAGCACCCTCTGTTGTCTGTAAGCTGAACTGCACTCACAGTGAACACCTTGTTAATCCTTTCCCTCCTCTCCACATTCATCACCAGTCTTTCTGCTGCAAGTATGTTCGCATCAAGGAAAAGGCACAGAACTGATCAGCTGTGTTTCTACTGTCAAGTGGGCGGAGCTAAATTCTGGACCAGAACGAATGTTCACAGAAATCTCAAAATCTGCTGAATGCTAAAATTGCAAAAGATAACCATTTCGATATACCTCTATCCAAGATGAGGTGTATTACAGATCTAGAAAACCTTTTCAACTTTACAGATTGCATCTTTTTTTTTTGTAAAAATACCAATAATTGAGTAGTTTAGTCGAATAATTAATCACAAAAATATTTAGTTGTTTTGCAAATCACACATCTCTACTCACTGACGTAGTAGGATTATTCACAGCACAAGGTAGCACAATTACATCAGTTTGTTTTTTCTTGAATGAAAAAAGACGAGGATTAAAGTTGCTGATGCTCTGTAAATTCACAATGCCTTACATGGATTTGAAAAAACGAAACAGAGTTTGGACTTCATGAGTAGGTTCTCGTAGTGTTTGTGTAAATGATTAGAGTATAAATGCCTCTTTGTCCATGAAACCAAATGAGGTTGTATATTTTGACTGGAGCACGCGCTGGTCTACCTCGGCTGCAGGTCCGGGTAGAATATTCCATGAATCACGCCTTCGGTGATGACGTTCGACATCGTGTCTGGAAAAGAAATAGATCTAAGTGATGGAATGTCACCCAGCCCTGTACAACAAACCAATGCAACAAAGAGGAACAGACCAAAGCTGTCTTAAAAAAAATTTAAAGGCGCTGTAGCTTTTTGAGTTCAAAGAAACACTCATGAAATTCATTTACATAGCTACTTCCTAAAACACAGAGCCACACTAAAGAAAAACTTAAACCTTAAGTTTGAAGTGATCACACGTTCAATGTGCTCATATTGAAATATCAGGCATGTGTTTTTGTACTGTGTTTCTGATTCCTGTGTTTAGTGCTGTATTTCCATTACGCCTGCGAGACGTTGTCTGCCTCATTGACATCACAAAAAAACAATGTTAATGCTGTAAGAGTTTTCTTATCTCAAACATAACGGATCATAAACATCTTATCCTAAAGATAAGAATTTATTATCTCATTTATCATATTAATAAGAAATTCAACATAGGCATAGGAGACTGCAAACATTAATCTTGATAATGCAGAATGCAGTGTAGTCGCTGAGAGTTATCAAAGAGACTATCAATCACTTCACAAGTGCAGATCGTGCCAGCACTTGATGCAAGAATGTGTTTCACTTGTTCTCTAACGACTTGATCTAATAAATGCAGCCGCTCGTTAGTTCAGAACTGAAGTTTTGTACCTGAGCCTCCAAACACGAAGGTGATCTCCATGTTCACACATCTGTTATACTGAACTTCCAGCCTCCTAATACACAGTGCTGATCAATTCTTCCTATCTGAGATCACCAAAATGAAGATGGGTTCCCTGTTGAGTCTGGTTCCTCTCAAGGTTTCTTCCTATTACCATATCAGGGAGTTTTTCCTCACCACCGTCACCCTGGGCTTGCTCATCATGGGACAATCTGATCATTATGACTTGTACACATTTCCAGGGACGTTTTGGATTTCATAAAGCTGCTTAGCGACAATAATCCTTGATAAAAGTGCTAAATATAATGAAACTGAATTGAAACATGCATAATTAATAAAAGGCTTACATGAAATGCATGTTTTCATGATGCACTCTTTTGCATCTCGATGCATCACGTCACAATGTATTGTTGCGTTCCTAATTAGTGTAGCAGACAATTTCACGTTTCATTCTAGTTCATTTTAGGTAACCTGAATTTCTAAATAAGATGTCCATCATGATTTTTATACACTTAAACATTAAATGTTTAAATTACGTTTAAGTGATTGTGTATACGTACCGTTAGTGGCAGGAAGCAGATAGGGGTCTCTCAGGAAGAGGAGAACGGGCTGATGTGTCAGTTTACTGCAGAGGAAGGGGAGAAGAATGATATGAGGAAGGAAGAAAGGACTGAGAGAAAGCCCTGATATACGTGACTCATTGCAACATTTCTATGTCTGTCTGCGTCACATTATTCCTGTTGACGCTGCAATTCTGGACATAAGGACATTTCCACATAGGCCTTCTCCCCTACAAGCAAAGCGCTCACAATGCAAACGACATACTGTATGTAGAAGCACAGTTTCTTCTTGATGTATGTCATTATACTGTTTATCTTAAATTATAATTCGTAGAATATAAAATTACAACCGTACCAGGAGTCCTCGGATTCAGTTTCTAAGGACCTGAAAGCAAAAAGAAAAAAATAAATAAAAACAGAGGGAAAAATAAAGTTCGATAGAATCACACTGGCGACAGTCTCCTACTCCTTTTACAAAATTGCACCCTAGCGGCAGCTCCTTACCCACAACTCTCGGCCTTTGGCAGGGACGGGAGGTGGCGGATATTGAGGAAATCCAGGAATATTTTAGGAAGAACCTCATTTTCCATGATTATAGTCTAAAGAAAAAAACAACACGTCTACAGGGTCACCAGGGAAGAACGTGAATCAACAAGACAAAATAAGGCTGGAAAAAAACCCTAAAAATGCCTCAAATGCAGTCGTTGTTCAACTTTTTAATGAAATTCTAGGCAGATGCTCTGAAGCTAGTTTGCTATTATATTAAAGAGTTAGCAGTTTGGTATCATCTACAGTGCATGCACAAAAAGTCACACTAGGAGTTGTTCAGTGTCTAAAAACAGACATGTTTATTTCCTACTGTATGACAAACATCTCTAAAACTGGAGTGAAAAAATAAAGGTTAAAACAGACTGCATGCATCAAGTTCATACACTGGGGCGTGGCCCAAGATTTGAACTGAGCTATATAATGAGTGGTTGTGACTTGATTATATATTTCATTTACTTGAAATAAGCTGTGATTCAGACATGATCTTGCACAATGCTGAACCCTGTATCTCCAAAGCAAACCCTAGTCATCAAACAACCCATGACTGATTTGATGCAATTTCAATGTCTCCTTTTAAAATGATAAGCTCATGGAAGAAAAAGAAATCTGTCTTTGGACATAACCATCAAGGCCCACATTTATAAAACATTTCATAAAATATTCCCTCCCCTCAGCTATACCTGAAGGTAAAGCTCCAGGCCGTGTCTTCTCTGCTCCAGAACTTTAGGGATCCAGTTCCTCACATGCTTTGATGGAAGCTCTGGAGGTTTAATGATTTTCTTTAACTATAAAGAATCCAAACAAGAAGCAAACAATTACACTGGTTTCTTTAACACTGCTGTGTTATTCTGGTTATTCTGTTATGGTTGTGTGATATTTAACACCATGAGCAGAAGTAAAACATTCATGTGTACTGTACATTATCCGACCATTTCAGATCTCCATTTGAAACCCCCCCTCCCCCCGCCGTGATAACAAAGGAACATCTGTGAAACCATGTGCAAAATAATAAAATGACAGATATTACTCACACATCCTCAGTGTTAATTATACACCACCGCACACACACACACACACACACACACACACACACACACACATACACACACACATACACACACACATACACACACACATACACACACACATACACACACACATACACACACACATACACACACATACACACACATCACCCTGCATGCCTCGTAATCTTCTCAAAGTTTTCTAAGGGACACTTTAGGAGATCAAGTTTAAACCCAAAACGAAAACAAAACGCAATAAAAATCTTAAAATAAAATAAAATTAACCTGGGTAAATGGGCACTTTTCTGTCTTTCTGAGCCTGTGTAATTTATGAAACTTATATATTTAAGGCAGTTGAGCCGTTATGTCATAATTTGGATCGGCTTAAACCATAAAATATAATTTAGTGCTGTACAGAGCTACAATTGTGACGAGAAAGTGTGTTATCTTTAGGGTGTGGGAGGTTACGTCTCCTTTTCTGTGACTCAGCGTGGGAGAGAGGGAAAAACATACAGATGAAAGTTCATCAACTTTTGGCATAAACACACCATTATACAGCCATGTAACCCTGACAGCCGAAATCCCCTCAAGCTACTTGTGTATGTGTCTATAGCATTAACACCAATCTGTAGATTGTATGTTTGAAGTTGAGAACAATTTGGTTATTTTCCAGCTCTTCATGGAGTGATTGTGGCCCTGAGTAACACGTAAAACGTGAGCTTAGAGGTGGCTTGTTTTTGTTCCACTATATTCTTGTTTTAAAGCAAGAAATCAAAACAAATTAAAATAACTGTGCAAACACCGGCTGTGCCAAACAAAGAGAATGTGTAAGTGCTGATAGTGTATCTGTGACATCCAGAACCATTTCTGTTTTAGTAGGGACTACACAGATATTAAAAAAATCCTTTAAAGCCCAAGCAGGACAGATCTGTGCCAGCAACAAAGCACAAGTCAATAATGATAAATAAATAAATAAATAAATAAAGTCCTTAAATGGAAGTAGGTTTGTTTCAATGAGGGAGACTTCAGATATCAAACTGTGCACTTCGGTTTCAGATGTATCAGGTAAAATGAAAGTTACGATTGCTTTGAAGGGTAAATTCTAACACTAATGGAATATGGGAATGATGTCGCAAAAATTAACTCTCAAAATTATTATTGGTCATAAAAACAGCCATAAAAAACACATCATCATGTGTATCTGTACTATTAATTGGCCCATGTCATTTTCAAATTTTCTGCTCAGTCCTGTTTGTATAAACGGTTAATATGAATTACTCTGTACCGCACAATCCTAAACCCTAGATATGTTTATTTAAAACAAACAAATGTAAAAAAAAAAAAAAAAAAAAAAAACTTGTTCAATGTGGAAATAACTGGAATTACTCAGTTTACGGTTACTGCGTGTTTTTAAACTGGCAGTCTTGCGTAACAATCTCCTGTGGCATTAACTCATCAGTCAGTTCTGAAACGAAGGCAGCTACCCCATATGGCCAAACCTGTTAATTACCGAATTCAAGTTATCCCCCTTATCCTGAGTGAAGGCAAGAAATCTTGGACAATATTATGCTTCCAACTTTGAGGCAGCAATTTGGGGACGACACTTTTCTATTCCAACATGACTGTGTCCCTGTGCACAAAGCAAGGACCCCTATAAGGACATGGTTTGATGAGTTCGGTGTGGAAGAACTTGACGGGGCCAAACACAGAGCCCTGACCTCAACCCCATCGAGCACCTTTGGGATGAACTGGAACGGAGATCGTGAGCCAGGCCTTCTCGTCTAACATCAGTGCCTGAGCTCATAAATGCTCTACAGAATAAATGTGCACGAATTCATTCAGAAACGCATGGTCCAAGAAGAGGTGAAGCTGTTACAGCTGCGAAAGGGGGACTGACTCTATACTGAAGTACACGTATTTAGATACAATATCATTGCAGGTTTGGCCAAATACGTTTGTCCATGTAATGTAATTTATAGTCTACTGTCATGCATATTATACCATATTTTCAATTAGACAATCAAATTAAACAATAAATAGATTACATGTTACATATTTTTCCTGTATATTTCATCACCACCGTTCCTGAACTACAAACCCACTTTTTAAAGTATCAGCCACAAATATTGTTTGTGGTAAATGACCTTTGTAACACTTGAACGCTGCACACACATGCAGGTGTTTTCACCGGAAAACCACCAAAGTGCAAAGCAGGTAAGTTGACAGATACACAGCCCTGAGTAAAAATGAAAAAAAAAAATGCTCACCATTTTGTGCAGAGCATGAAACTCGCTGTAGCGCTTCTCCACGGTGTGCTGCCGCCCGCTCGTCAACACCTCGATCTTAAAAACCTGACAGAACAAAAAATCCTGAAGCTATTGAACGCTGCACGGTGCGAGCAACGTGCGTGATAAATCTCAGAGCGCGGCAAGTGTTTTCACTGATTTATATTCACAGTCATGTTGGGAGTATAATTATAAATTGTATAGACATGTATTGTGTTAGACCAGGACAACCTTAACAACATAACTCGGGTTAAAGATGTAACGTTATACTGTAATTAATGCATAACTCACCGTGTAGCATTTTTCCGACCCGCTCTCTTCTGAACGGAAAGAAGGGATGGACACGGATACAGGATGCATTCTAAAAATAAAACTTGAGAGATATATTAATATAATTGATTATCCAATACAATAAGGAGTAAGCCGTATGCCCTGGTGACCCTGTGCTGGCTGTCAGATTCAGTGGAAACGGGCGGGCGGCTGATAAACAAACCGTACGATATGGGAGAGTGCGCATGCGCAGTCTGGAGCAGAAAAGGGCGCACAAATGGGCCTTTAGGCTGTAGTCGCATTTGCCTGATTTTAAATCACACCAAAGTTTATTTATCGTGTACAAAGTGACAAACTATATTTATTAGTAGTCATAAAAAAACATGAAAAAACTAAGCTACCGGCCAAAAAAAATGTTAATGTTATGTTGTGCGAAGAAGTGATTTATCTTTATAAGTTCGTAAATTCATTCACAAAATTTTAAAACATCACACCTTCAGAATACATTTATTCCTAAATAAATATTATTCATTAGTTTATTTATCTTCTATACCGCTTATCCGGTACAGGGTCACAGAGACCCTTCCAAGAGACTGTGGATATGAGGTGGGGTACATCCTGGACAGGGTGCCAATCCATTGCAGGGCACACACACTTCTACAACCAATTTGGGAACGGCAAATCGCCTAATCTGCAGGCCTTTGTACTGTGGGAGAAAACCACTGGGAGAACATGCAAACTCCACAAACACAGACCCAAGGCGGGAATCAAATCCTCAACTTTGGAGGTGCGAGGCCACAGTGCTAATCATTACACCACTTGCCACCCTTGCATAATACACTTTATTGTCAAATAATCTGCCTCTTATTATGTTCTCCACCTTTCTGCAAAGGGTTTCCTCTAGATTTTGGAGAGTGTTTTGGGTGGTGGTGATGAGAACATAGGTGAAATCAGGCACTGATGTTAGGTGAGGAGCAGACAAAGGAAAAGTAACAGGTTTGGGCCTCTTAACATCAGTGAAGGGAAGGTGTGTGTACTACAGCATACAAAGACATTATATACAATTGTGTTCTTCCAACTTTGTGGCAAAGAAAGAGGCCTGAAGTTCCTAAAACAATGTCAGTATTTGCTGGAAATGCACAGAATTTATTCTGATAACACTTGTTTTTTTTATTTTATTAATTTTTTCATCAGTGATTGGCTAATGTTTGGTTATTATTGCTAATATGGCAAGCTTCTTTGTTAGGAGCTATTGTCCCATAGAAAAAACTATTCTGCAGATTTCTTTCTTTTAGGAAAACTGTGCATTAATAAAGTACAAGTTGCTAGGAGCTGTTAAAAATGTACACATGATCAGCATCAGGGCTCTCCTTATTAGAATTAGAATTAGAACTTAAAAAAATTACTTGTACCTTTAGTTTAATGTATTATAATCTTTTATTCTTAAGTCTTGAACGTCTCAATTTGAATTAATCTTTATGTGAATCAATTCACGGGGAAGAATGTCCAAGAAGAATGTTCAATTCGTTGAATAATCTCTGCTGTTTTTTTTTTCCTTATCACAAAAATACACTGCATACTGTAACTAAAAATGCAGATTCATTTGGTTTTATGATTAGTATATTTAAGACATTAAATTGAAATTGAATTCAATGTACACAACATATTCGATTCACTCAGTCAAATGAGATCTTTTAAGGCGTTTGTGTGTGTCGATGCTGGCATAGAGTCACATGAAGGTCGCTGTTGTTCGTCAGCTGCCATTACCTGTTAGATACATTTGCATCATCGAAATAAAGTATACACAAATCTTGCACTTGGATGTCTTAGCTAATTTGAGGCAAGTGGAAAATCGTGTTTAAACTTTAAACAACTCCTTTATGACATTAAATACATAAATTATTTTTGTAACAACTCAGTAAAACATTTTCATTTGGACACATACAGTACATGGACATGGACATGGATGAATTACAGATGAATAGTGTAAGCCATGGCTCTGGCTGCTGTAATGCATAGTTTACGTCTGTTTGTAATTTGTTTACTCTACTTGTTTAATGCATCTCTAACTATCCAAAGAAATCTTTCAGCCAGAATCAGAATGAATATTTATTCAAGTCATTTTCATGTTATACATCTTGCAGTAATATGAGCGTTTGTTAAATAAGTTCTCAGAATAAACAAATATAGTGTCACGGACATGGTCAAAAAGCTGACTGTTGTCCGATGTGGATCAGACTGAACTTTTAATCCACTTCACTGTAAAGCTGAGTTAAACATGGCCCTATAGGAGAACAGCACTTCCTACTGATATGACCGTTTTATCTTCAGCTGGAACATCCTATTTTCTGTAAACATTTTATCATCTGAATTAAAATATGTCTATTGAAATGAAATGAAATATCTATTCATTTAATAAAAATGAACTCAAAAGAAAAAACAAAACATAAAAGAACAGAACCGTATCTAAGCTTCATCTTGTAATATTTGCTAAGTTTCAAAGTGATTGTATTAGAAATATCATATTTGGTCTTGTTTTTCTTCATGATGGCTAACTAACATTAAAGTCGCCTCTGTCCAGTCACGTTCGTGAAGTCGTCCTGAACGTGCTTTAATACCTGAAAGAGAGCAAACCACAACGTCAGTGTTATTACATTGCTGCTTCTTTTCTGTAAATCTGTTTCAGACTCAAGAGATTCCATATAAGATATTTTACGTTGCAGCTATTTTCCAGACTATGATACAAATGTTTGTCATTTACACAATTTACACACACCTAGATTGGACTAAGGAGCAATGGAAGAAAAGGTCATGTGGTGACCTTTTGAAAGACCAATCTTAGAGTGTGTTTTTCGGCCATGCAGTTTATATTGATATATTGTAAAATGGTCTACAATATATTGTTAACACATATTGTACATTTGAATATGCTGGATGTTTGCTTTTCTCTGTAAAGGATGTTACATGTTATTTGTGATAGGATGTGATTAACTGCTGTATAATGAAACGTTGGAAAGTCGTCTGAAAGACGTTGTGTGGCTGTGCAGCTTTTGCAACTTCCTTAATGTCAGTCAAGAACATCAAAGGATGTGTTTTGTTGTTAGTTTCACTGTGCACTGAAACTTAGATGTGGTCACAGGCAACGGGATCAGAACTGAATTAACGTGTCAGAATTTTGTTTATGATATGATGTGATATGATATACTCCTTGTGTTCGGTTACTCGTTTTCTCAGATGAAAGGGATGGGCAATATCACAAAAATATCACATCACAATACTTGAGGCATTTTTAAAATACTCAATATATATTAAGATATATAGGTATGTGCAGAATATATATATATGTGCAAAAATTGACTACATAGAAAGTTATATAGAAAATTGACTACAAAAAGAATGTACTATAAACTGAAAATGCCAATTCTACCAATAAATAAAACAATTATATATATATGATATAATTTTATCAACTGCTTCCTAATTCGAGGTTTGTCATTGCTATGTTAAATTTAGAAACATGATGCTCTCTATATCTTACAATAACCATGATATTAAAATCATCAGATGCTTAAATTACTGCTGAATTCTGAATTATATTTCAAAAGCAGCAGATTTCTGAATTGGTATTCAGGACTATGAGAAATTTGTGATATTCTTTACATCCTGTTCCACATTGAAAACATCAGAAAGGACGTCACTCACGGTGACAATTGACATCCTGAAGCGTAGACATAGTTGCCGGTGTAGCGAAGGTCACACCGCACAATGTTGTTGCTGTAGTCAGACTCTTGAACACTATAACTAGGGTTCACGCTTATCTGAAAAACAAAGCCAACATTAATTACTACCATTGATATGGTTACATATGATACATGTTGTAACAGAGGACCGAAAACACACTAACAAACCATCAAAAGACAACAGCAGAACTCAAACCAAGCATTCTATAGGATGGTGAGGGAATATTTGCAAGGAATTTTCAGTGGTGTTCATGTTTTTCAATTCATATGTTAATATTTTAGCTATTCTGTCAAATATATATGGCATATTATGAGCATGCAAATGACGGAACATCATCTAAATGAAAAAAAAAATTACAAGTTATTTCAACTGTTTTCTCTAGACTAACTAGACAACACTTCTTTTCATTGATGATCGTCACATGCCATGTCCAATTAATCAGCAGTAAACTGTAATAAGGACCTCTGCTTTCAATTTTTCCTACATTTGCTGCTGTCTTTTTAGGTTTGTGTGAACTGATTTACTGTTGTTTAGTTGTGCTAAAGTACAGATGTAAGAAATATGTGTACACCAGACAGCTTGATCATGACACACACCTTGAGGATGTAATTTCCAGGTTTGACGTCTGTAATGTCAATCCACTGGCAGTCAATGTCGGCGTTGTAAGTGTCGTAACATCCTGGGCTCAGACCCTGCACACAAACACTATCAGCATGCACTGCACATGTCCTTCCTGCATTAAGCTGCATTAACAAAGTAGTTTTCAAGTAAAAATAAATTGTCTCAATCCATGGTACTGATGGAAGTACAATAAAACGTTGAGCAGTTAATGATTCATTTCCAACAACTATAAGCCTAAAAGTCGATATCACTTATAAAACAGAAACTTGCCAATGATTACTTTGATGCAAAGTATGTAGTTTCGTTTTTATCCATTTATAGTTACCCAGCATAAGTGAAACTAATTCCCTTAATCATTTGTGTTATAGCAGCTATGATCACTCATTCCTTCACCAAACTTGCATAATATGAAAGTGGCTTGGCATGTCACGAGGGGCGTTCTGGTCAGACCGGGATAATTTTCTCATGAATGAAGGCAGAAATCTGATCGACATTTACAGAAGACTTACAGAAGCACAGTACGGTGATGAAACTCTTAGCCGCAGTAAAATATCTGAATTGTGCAAAGGTTTATCTGTGTGAACTGTACACACAATCATTCACCAACACCACTTGCACTTTACAGGAATTCATCCTGGAGATACTGCCACAGTCCTGACCTCACTCTACTGTGTTCTGTTATTCTGCACAATCAAAAGTCCAGGTTTGACTTGAATGCCCCTCATACAAATAAACCGGAAAGCACAAAGGTCTTTATTCTCAGGCCTTTTATGTGGCAGAAAACTTGACATACAAAGCAATAAAACTGGAAACACTCTGCATAAATATTAAATCAAAACAGAAAACATCCTACACTATTAATTATGTAATTTATTTCTTAAATGATAACATGTACATTATGGTTCACTTACCCAAAAACACCCTAGTTAATATTACAACTGAACTTGTTAATCAAATTTCCCCAATGACTTTTGAAAAACAAGAAATCTTCAGTTGAGTACTAATAATCTAAAAAAGTAGTGCCATGTCCCCAAAACACAAACTCATTAATATTGACTCTTAATACACAGGGTGTCCTCAAAGTCTGGGTACATAGGGGATTAACACATATTTTAAAAACAAAACAATATTATTTAATTATAATATTAATAAATAATATTTGATTCCCATCATTTTCAATGCATAATTTGATGCCCCTTGCAAAATTATGGTGAACTCGATTCATTATGTCTGCATTGCCTTGAGACCAGTATCGAAGATCCTGTCTGTTGACTTCACCATTTACATAAAACGTAGCTTCATCACTGAACAACAGTCATGATTTTATTCACTGCTAATCCACCACATCTGCCCCCCCTCGGAAAAATAACAAATAAATAAAATGATGAAATTTCCTATGTACCCAGACTTTGTGGACACCCTGTATAATGCGATTTTTTAAAAAGGCATGAATTAGCCCCAGGCATAGCCGAGGTGGATCTGCGTCACCTGTGTGTGAGCAGTACAAGCAAAGCGCCTGTAATAGCCATAGTCGCAGGATGTATCCTCCAGGCAGAAGCTGGCCTTGTGTCCCTCAGCCACGCGGGAGTGAGAGCTGGCGTCCAGCAGATCGTAATGGCTGAATTCGTCCATGCTGTGGAAATGCCTGTGTTTTCAAAGATGATTTGGTCAGCATCTCAAGCAGTGAAAGGGAATAGTTTTAATTACTTTAACACACACAAACACACTCACACAAACACCTATCTATCTATCTATCTATCTATCTATCTGTCTGTCTGTCTGTCCGACTGTCTAGATGATAAAGCTCCAGGGGTGCGGTATCATGGCTGACCCTGGACTCTGACCTCAGCCAAGGTTTGTTTAACTTATTCCATTGTTTTTCCATGTTTTCAGATTTAAACACACTCCATTAAAAAA
>JAAGKR010006234.1:0-10045 GCA_011419295.1 Clarias macrocephalus | reverse complement strand
GCATCTCAAGCAGTGAAAGGGAATAGTTTTAATTACTTTAACACACACAAACACACTCACACAAACACCTATCTATCTATCTATCTATCTATCTATCTATCTATCTATCTATCTATCTATCTATCTATCTGTCTGTCTGTCTGTCTGTCTGTCTGTCTGTCTGTCTGTCTGTCTGTCTGTCCGACTGTCTAGATGATAAAGCTCCAGGGGTGCGGTATCATGGCTGACCCTGGACTCTGACCTCAGCCAAGGTTTGTTTAACTTATTCCATTGTTTTTCCATGTTTTCAGATTTAAACACACTCCATTAAAAAATTTTTTTTTAATTCTTTAAGTTCATTAAGTACAGTATGAAATCAGTCAGAACAAACCGAACATAAAAAACAAGGAAGCAAACTAAATTTGCATGATACCTCAGTAGTAACATTAGTAGTCTTAGTACTGGTTCTCAACCCTGGACCTGGAAGACCACCTGTTAGCACATCTTAGTGTTTATCCTGCTCTATCTCACCCACTGCAGTTTAGAAAAGACCTTTAGTTAGCTCATTAGTTAAAACACTCATGCCGGGACCTGAGAAAAGGTGTATTAGTGGAAAGTTATTACGTTTAAGCTTTCAGCATTTAAGGCTTCGGGCTCCTGATCAGAAGGTTTTGGATCCTTGAACAAATTCCCTCAATCCTCATCTGACCATTTGTATCCTGCCTTAATTGCAACCGGCTGATAAATGTATCAGCCAAGTGATCAAATCTAAGTATAATCTGGAAGCTCAATAGTCAGGTCAAGTTCTCATATTGGCAATGGCTATTTGAATGACACCTTGTTAATTTAAGGCTTAAGATTCCTGAGATTTTTCCTGTGAATAAAAGGCTTAGGGTCCCCCTGGGGAGAAAGGCCATGTGTAGAGATCAGTGCTGGAATGCAGACTTGGTGTTTACACTGAAGCCATATTTCAGTTCATATAGTCACAAAAGGACATGTGGAAAAAATCTTACTTTGCAATGCTCTATAAATATCTTGCTTTTTTCTTCTTCTTCTTCTTCCCCTCTCTCTCCCTCTTTTTTTGGATTAGTAATGGTTTAAGCTGTACATTCTCTACAGCAAACATGAAAGCACTGATGGAACAGTAAGAATTCCAGTTTGCACTCTTCATTAATATTTCCCCAATAACATTTTCATTTCTGAATGTACCTTGGATTTATTAACATGCTGCACGTATTAATACAGCATTCAGCTGCATGGTGGCGTTTTAGTCATGTATGTAGATAAGCGCATCTTAAACCACATTAACAAGCATGTGTAACTATTTATGTGTGACCATTTAAGAACTGGAAGCCGACTGAGTAGGACTAGTTTTCTGTGGCATTGTTGGCTTACGCGGTTGAGGTTCTGGGGTGTTATTCAGGGGGTTCGAACCCCGTCACCGCCTGGTTGCCACTGCTGGCTCCTTGGGCAACCTACACATCATACAAGCTGTTCTAATCCTGGTTAGGAAATGGGAGGGTTTGACAGGAGGTGCATCTGAAAAAGAAAACCTGTGCCTTGATCTTGCTGATGATCTGATGTGGCAACAGGTAGGACAAAGAAAAACTGTACTGTAATTTACTATGGCAAACTAGGCACCATTGGACTTTGTAGAGTACCAGGGTAGGTATTATAACACTTCAGAAGGTACCATAGTGGTAATGTGGTATGTATCAACATACAGTACATTGGTAAATACCATGGAACCTATTGGATATCAGAGAGGCTACCAAAGTTCAGCAAGTATGTAATATGGCATGTTTGTACCATATTAGATATGTTAGTACATACCACTGGTAGGGTATAGTACAGGCAGTACCATATTGTTGTATGTAATATAAACTTACCATAGTACCATAGTATTTACCACGGTAGAAGCACATGCCATTCTGTGGAACATATATCAGCAAATTGGTACCATGGTACTGTCAAAAATACCACAGTACTATATAGTTTGGCACAGGTACCATCGGACTACCATGGCACCTATAAAATAGTAAAATCTCTTATAGGCAGGCTTGTATTTGTAGCACAAAACTAAAAGAAGTAAACATTAGGAACCAAAGGCTCATTAAGTTATGCATCAATCAGGATAAATGATTAAGTGCCAGAAAGCTGCTGTTGCATATCATCAAGAACGAACACCTTTCAATGCTGTGCTAAAAGGGCCACATGTGTGCGATTCTGTTTTGACTGGAGCTCAGCCACATGTACTCCATACATGGTGATGAACGGCATCTGACTTCAGTGCAAAACTATGCTCTGAAAGTCATTAGAGTGTCTGGAACAGCTCAGCATGCAGAACGGGTCTGCACACTGTTTTCCTTCAGACAAGACCACAGATAGTTTTCCTGTACCACCAACAGCACCAAGACCCCAACACACTTAGCACAGAGTGAGCTGAGTGAATGCAGGATCTCATCCAATAACGTTTTTGTAAAGTGTAATTCATTCAAACGTACGGCTTGTTCATTAGTGGTCAGCTGGTCGTGATACCGATGCCGTGGTTCACATACTGTACACAGACATATGCAAACAGGAACACACACGTTTACATTTTAGCTATGCTGTCTCCTCAAACTACTGCATGAACCATGCAACATATTATTCTGTTGTCTGTTTATTGTGTTTTTTTGTACATTGATTACGAAATGTGTGATGTTTACTTCTGGCTTCTATTCTAGAATTAATTATTGATAAAGTGTTTCATTTTCTTATCTTGTCTTTTACATTTTTCATGTCATCTCAGGTGACATGTTGCGGATATGACAGCAAAGTAGGTTTGAATAAATGAACCCCAGTTGACACAAAATCCAGGTTTTGTGCTCTTATAAATAATATCTTAACTAGAACTTCAGTCATTGGTGAGGAGAAGCAGAACTTTGGGTTTTACTTTTATAAAGGGTACATTTTTATTCCTACGAGCAAGCCAGAGGTAACAGTGGACAGAAAAAACTCCCAGAGATGGCATGAGGAAAAAATCTTAAGAGAACCCATCCTCATCTGGGAAACACTGGAAAGTGTGTTTAGAAAGCATTTCCTGTCCACGACTGTATAATAGATATTAGTCGGAAAAATCTGCAGAAACAAATCTTTATTTGTGGTTCGTCAGAATCATGTGTGCAAGCCTATCCCATGAGAGGTAGGGGTACCAATCCATCAGAGGGCACACACATACACACACAACGGGCAATTTGGGAACGTCAGTTAGCCTAATTTGCATGTCTTTGGTTTATTGGATGAAACTGGAGAACCCAATACAGTACCAAGCACTGGGAGAACATGCAAACTCCACGCACACAGACCCTGAGCTGGAACCTGGAGGTGCAAGGTTGACAGTCTAACCAATAAGTGGAATATGATGTCATTCACCTTGGTTTCATTTTTTAACATCATAAAAAGTTTCATTTTGAAACATTGTTTTTTTAGACTTTTTTCCCCCAGTGGTGCTACGTCTAAAGGTCTACAGCAGTACCCTTTAGTAAGATCACCGGCTCAGCTCTGTGCTTGGACTGTGCTCTGCATCACTTTGAATTTGCTTTGGATAAAAGTCTCTGCCAAATGCTCTTCCTTCATGCACATTGCTGTCCAGCAGCTGTGATAATACAGCTTCTCTCAAAGGAGCTATAAAGTGTCCGTCTATTGTCGGCCAAACGAATAACTTAATATTGTATGAAAAGAGGTTTTGTTTTAAACTTCTTTGTTTGTAGATATGATCTGAATAAGGCTTTGTATCACATCTGGCAAAGTTACAACATAAATGTCAAACTGAACTGAGAATATCACAATTTACAGGATCGAAAGCTGCTCAGAGGATATGAAAGAGGTTGTTTGAAAATATCCATTTCACATTTAAAAAGCGAGATGCACACTTCTGACTTGATATCGCATCTTATAGTGGACCTTTTGTGCAAAATTCACTACTCAGTCAGTTGAGACATTCAGACAGGTCTCCAGTATTAAAAAACAAACAAAAACATTCCCCTGCTTTTTGTCCATTTTCCACTTTTGTATCAGACAGAGTTTAAACAAGCCAATTAGATTTTTACGCCCGGATGTGACTTCATACAAGAAGACCGCCTCCCTCGGCTTGTTGCTCAGCTCTGAAACAGCACATTTGGAGGAGGAGTGAAACAGAAGAGTTTGAGCAATGAAAAATGCATCATCTGAAGTTTATTTCAGCTGGAGTATTTACAGACACACTTTGGGGAAGCTTTGAGACCTGTGTTAACTTGTTAAAGAAACAGTAAAATATGGGACACTAACCGCACCTTATAGGTTAGGTTCATTTGCATATATATGTAAAACATCAATCACTAAAGCTCTTGATATTGTATACTTTATACAATTATTATCATTACTCATTTTGTTCCAATACTGTATGAACACGATCTTAAAATCAAAGAAATTCATATAATTATTTGAAAATATGGTGTAAGTGGAGTCTCAGCTTTAAATATTTCACTCAGAGCACTTTTCTAGCTACAACCTTCAGGATCATGATTTTCTTATATCCGCCAAAGATATTTTCTTTAGTCTGAAAAACATGCATCCCATCTTTAAATCATCTTCAAGATTTGTTTGAAACATTCAATGATGAGTAAAGGCTGTTTTCTAGTAAAATGCTGAGTGAGGCTGTTCTTGGCCATGTTTACTGATGAGCTATATCATGCTTTCTAGTGAAAAAATCCAGGAGCCTGGCTAAAGAAACTTAACGATGATATTGTATATGTATCTATAATAACAATATCAACAACGCAGAGGTAGAGGTGACCTTGCTTTTTCAGTAATTGGGATCTCACAGAAGCACATGGTTAAAAAAAAATCCTTCTGCTGTGACGGCAAAAAACAGGCGGAGAGAAACTTACTGATGGCAGCTGTGCCACTCCCAGGAATAGCGTGGCCGGTTAGGCAGGAAGTCAGATGTGCCCTGGTTCTTCACACGCTGAGGGAAGCGCAGCAGCATCCGGGTATCATAATCCCTCGACCTGTATGCTGAGCTGCTCGGTACAAACAAGAGACCAAACTTAGCACATCAGTCATCGTCCAGGGTTCCTAGTACGTTCAAAGTACTTTTGGAAAGAAGGAGTGACTGCAGGAAAAGAAATGTTGGGAATATTGGATAAATATTGCTGTATTTCTATCTCTCTTTGGGATTAAGCTGTGTCTGTATGCTTCAATAATCACTTAAACAGTCTGCTGATGAATTTTCCATGTCTTGGAGTGAAACTGTCCTCCCTGTACAGCAAGAGTTCACTTTTTCCTCCCTCCTTTTACAGAACTGGGTTGAATTATAGGAATTTTACTGAGATAATCATGCTTCATCTGGTACGCCATTATCGATCATGCTAGATGTCAGCTACAGTATCTCTTACTTCAATATGGTTCATTCCATTCAAACTAAGCATGGACAATGATAACAGACCAAAATTAGACTGACGCAGTATTTATATTGACTGCAATAATAAATGACAAGGCACAACAACTCTCATAGAAGCAGTACAGTACAAATCAGATCAACATTACACATTAGCAACTGTCAAATTAAGCAGGGTTTCATTTGCTAGCTAGCTAACTTAAGCAAGATTGCTAGCAGCGACACTTCAAGTCTACTCATATAACATTTGCTGGGGATCGCTGTAAAAAAAACACACCGAAAAATAACCTACACTTACATAAAATGCAAATTAAAATTAGAAACACTACGTGTCTAGCTATTTATGTTGCTAGCTAGTGCAGTAAACTCTAGCTCGATAACACTACCATAATTTTAGAATAATAACCAAAAGCAGCAACGTGATTTTAAAGAAACTGATTTGGGACATTGTTTTTCTTTTCCTTTTCCTTTTTTATGACATATTGTTTTGAGTAATGTTTTTATGTCAGCCAGTTTATCAGCTTTCTCTCCTGATAGATGCTCAGTGCTAATTGAACGTAATCAATGCTAATGCTAATATTTATTCTAGGTAAATAGTCAGACAGTGACGGATAACAGGTTTCTGCACTGCTAACTAGCTAGCTCATAGAAGTGAATAAATTGCAACTTGTGTTATCTTCTGGCAAATGCTTCAACAATTAGGGTTATTCAACAATATAACACAAGTCTAATCACCTTGGTTGATGAGACCTTCCAAAATGACAACTTCATGACTGTAATTCAAAGTAAAATTGAGATTGCTCCTTTTATGTTCCAATAGCATTTATGAATTAAGTTATTTGTCAAAGGTTTTGCTTTCACATTGGCTAAACTCTGTTACGCAATACCTGGCAAGGCAGTTTTCCTCAGCAGCACATCGGAGGTTATACATCGGCACCCTTTGCACGTAGGTGGAGGCCTGAATGTAGTACGGATCTGGCACGAGGTCAGGCAAACCTACAGAACACTTCAACATCTTATCACAAAAGCCAAATTAAGTTAGCAGTGCAAATCTAATCAGTGTTACTCAATGCACATACAAGTGAACATTCTTGATGGAATTATGTACTGTTACTACAACTAATGTTTTACATGGGGAAACGCTATGAGATGTCATCCTATTAGAGCCCTTGAAAGAAAGTATGAAGTGTGGAAAAGTGTACACGTTATGGACTTGAATTGAATGGCCTGACCTACCAACCAAAAAGAGGTGGACCAATCAGAAAAGGCCATGGTTTGGGTTTTTCAAAATGGTCGAACAGAGAGGTGCTTTAACATATGTAATTAAGGAGAAAAGGGTTTGGGCCAGATTATTTGCTGATTGCAAGACTCATTAATAGCCGCCACATGGTTTTTGTTCATGGTTTTTCGGCTGCTCCTGTCGAGGGTTGCCACAGCGGACCATCCAATCCCCACAACTTGGCACAGGTTTTACGCCAGATGCCCTTCCTGACACGATCCTCCCATTTCATCTGGGCTTGGGACCAGGACTGCATCCAGTGGCTGAGGTTTGAGCATTGGCTGGGAATCAACAGCCTCCATATGCTAATTTGTCATAATTGTTTTTTGTTTGCATAGGTGTACTACTTAAGTACTAGTATGTAGTCCAAGAATACAATACACAATACACTGGAGACTTTGCACCTTAGATATGCATTTTGTGATAGTGGTACTAGACTGTATCTTTCTATGTGACTTGGCACCAGCCTTTTTTTTAAATTTAATTATAGATATATTTTTATACATAAATTAAAGTTCCACTTGATGTATGATGGTTACACTCTAAGTGTACAAAAGAAGTACCTTTAAGATTTACATCCCAAACCAATGACAAGGAAAGGTACATTTTAACACATTTTAATTTCCCAGTAGTCTTAGGGCTCTTGTAATGATAAAAAATAAATGCTGTTTTAATAATGTCTTATCAGTATAAAAGATATTACACCGTACCAGCGCGTCCTTACCGTACTGAAAGTACCTTGTTCCGTATCCGGGTCTCTGGTTCGGACTTGGTCTTTCGTACGCGTCATAATAGTTGTAGTACGGGCTTTCCTGTTCGCTGTACTTGTACGGATTGTAAGGATCGTCTCCTACCATGGCGTCCTCTCCTGTCCTCGGAGGCGGCGGAGACGGAGGAGGAGACGGAACGGGCCCCGGAGCCGTGCGCGCGGTGTCGTTTACGCGGCCGCGCTGCGCCAGTTCGCGCCTGAGTGCCGACCAGCGCGATCCCTGTGCGCGCGAAGCAGACGGCTCGGTGTTTCTCGCGTGCCCGCTGCTGATCACGGTTAAGGGTCTGACCGGAGACGGCTGCTGCGGCTGCTCCTTCTGCTGCTCTCCATCTCCGTTTCCGTTTCTCCTTAACGGAGGCACGTACTGCGCGCCCTGACTCAGGATGCTGAACAGTCTGCCGTCATGCTGCCACTGGATGGTCCGCCTGAGAGGCACCGAGTCCTGCTGAGACCGTGCGCTCTGGAGCACGCAGCTGAATAAACACAGGTGCGCGCACGCGTAAAATACCGAGTTGACTCGTCGTGCGTGCATTTTGTCCGTGAGATCCCTGATACACAATGCCAATTACTCTCCAATATTAGAAGAAAAAAAATAGTATATTAAAATTAGATCTGTTTTTTATTCAGCAGTCAACGCCTAGCCTACTCAGTGAAAAAGTAATAAAAAAACAGTGCATGATGACAAAAGCCAATAACAACAACAACAATAATAATAATAAAGATCTTGGGGCAGCCTCAGCCTGTTGCTCTGAGCCTTTCCCGACTGATGCGCAAAGTGAAAGCAGAAGGAGGAGCTGATGTATTTTTTATTTAAATTTCTTCCCAAAAAGGTTTCTGATTTCATCTTAGACAATCCCCTGAAGATGTGAACGTGAGCTACATGACCTTAAAAAAACACTAAACACATTTCTCTAATAAAAAAAAAGAAAGAAAGAAAAGAAAGAAGAAGAAAAAACCTTCACGGACCTATAAACTGAGCTTGTTAGCTTTTTTTTCACATGAAGAGGGATATGGACATTTACAGCTGTGGCATCATTTTGAATTTTCATATACACCATATGGTCAAA
Organism: Clarias macrocephalus; assembly: GCA_011419295.1. Taxonomy (NCBI): domain Eukaryota; kingdom Metazoa; phylum Chordata; class Actinopteri; order Siluriformes; family Clariidae; genus Clarias; species Clarias macrocephalus. The sequence continues at coordinate 1,532 of JAAGKR010006234.1, read as the reverse complement.
AGTATGTGGACATCTTCTTGCAGATGTGACACAAAGTGGGGGTAAGTAACGAGAATTCCAAGGACCCCTGAGTTACAGGAGGTGCCTTAAAAATGCAGTGTCAGTTGAAAAGTGTTGGCTTCTTCAAGGCCGGGGGCCCAGAATCCCTAGTAGTGCACCTGCCTACCTGACCATCACAGCTACTGTATATAAGTTTGTTGGACATCCCATTTTAAACAGGGGAAACAAAGGAAGTAGTCCCTTCCATTCCTACGTGCCATAACAGTTTTCTACAAGATTTTCAGTGGGTCTGTAGGAATCTGTGCCCATTCATTCAGACACTGAGGATGGAAAAGGAGGCATGACTGCTGTGAGAAGTGATGTTCAATTTCATCCCAAAAGTCTCCATTGGGGATAATGTCAACGCAGTGTGGTCAGCTGGATTTCCTCCACACAAATGCAATAAATTATGTCTTTATTTATTTCGGTTTGTGCACAGAATCATGCTGGAACAAGAAAAGACATTCCCCAAGCTGTTGTGGCAAAGTATTGTTTGCCAAATTGTTGCTTCAATTTTCTTATGTTAGATACAATACTATAAAATGTCTTTGTTTGCTTTGGCATTAACATTAACCCTTCGCCAAAACAAAGGGGCCAAGTCTAAACGCTGAAAAATGGCCCCCAACCAAAATCCCTCTTCCATCAAAATTGCTGCCACTATGCTTTTTGTGTAGGTTACATCTGACTAACCCAAAATAATATAACAGACCGCCAGATAGTGAGTAATAATGTAACAAATTTCAATTGCTCTAGAGGCCAGTACTTTCCACACTCCAGCCGATGATTGGCACTGCGTGTAGTGATCTTGGGCTTGTGTGCAGCTGCTTGGCCATGGAAAACCATTCATGAAGCTCCCAGTGCACAACTCTTGTGCTCATGTTGCTTCCAAATACAGCTTGGAACACTGCAATGAGTGATGCAACTGTAAATAGTCCTACACTGCAACACTCGTGGCCCTGCTTTGAGTTTGCATGGCTAATTGCTTGGTGGCCCAATTGCTGTTGCTCCTCCACTTCGAAGTCACAATAATAGAACTTACAGTGGACTGGGGCAGAACAGAGCAGGGTAGACATTTCACCAACAGACTGTTCTTTAATGCCATTCAGTATGCACCTGTTAGCAATGGTTGTGGCTAAAACACCAAACTCAGTAATTAGAAGTGGTGTCCACATATTTTTGCCCAAATAGATTGGAAAGATAAAAAGACAAAATAGCATTATAATTCATAACAATGATCACATGTGTCATTTATTATATTATAAACTTGTGCATCCAATCATATCCCAGTTGAAGATTGAAAAAGTATTTCACTGGAATTAAACCAAAGCCACCATTTGCAGAAAATAAATAAATAATAAGTAAATAAGTAAATAAGCTAATTTATAAAACCAGCATTAGAGTAAATAGGCAAACCCATCTCATAATAGGGACAATTTTAGTCTGATGTCAGTTCATGGTACTTATTTGCTGATACAGCAGAAAAATATGATCAA
>JAAGKR010006233.1:0-44575 GCA_011419295.1 Clarias macrocephalus | reverse complement strand
ATTCGATTTGTATTGCAATTCTGTAAACATCACAATTTTGTAAATACCCAGATTTGATATTACACTTTTTTTCCGAACTAAGAATAATGTTGAGTCGTGCTTCTTTCTATCAATGAAAGCTTTATTTAACCTCTTGTGACCCGGACTGAAGTGTACATAGTAATTTCTCCTCATGGTTTGGCAAACGAATAATACGCACATTCCTCATATGAGGATGGTACAAGGGTATATAGACAGTGTAGCTGGGAGAAAATGTCATGTCCTCATATGAGGACATTCGGGTCTCAAGAGGATGTAATAGAAGTTGACTTTATCTAAACTGCTAGGAATCTTGTTTCAGCTCGCGTCCAGCGTTCACTGTTGGATGCTAGAGTATTTAACATCAGCATCACACTGCTTGCATACGGTACAGCACGGCTCATGTCAAACAAGCTTAGCAAATACTGTAGTTCTCCCCGACACAAGTGCCGCTGTGCTCCGTGAATAGTTTTGAACACGCCACATGGAGGATTAAAGAAGAATGACCATGTTTCACCACATCAAATGAATGCAAACATGCATAAATTAAAGAAAATTTTAAATATTGGTACCCTCTCCAGGGTGTGCTGTACCCCACCTCGTGCCCTAAGTCTCTTGGGATAGGCTCCAGGACCCCCCGAGAACTTGTATACTGGATAAGGTGGTATAGACAGTGAGTGAGTGAGTGAGATAGTAATGATAAGAGAATTGCCACACCAAAGAATGTGTGTGTGTGTGTCATTAATGTGACACAACTATAACTACATATATACAGAAGTAATAAAACTGTCTCAGTATGATGGTTTAACTTTGCAGTTAATGTGCAGTTCACATACTGAACGACTGAACTGAACAACTATGGATAGCAACAAAATCCTTAAGATTTGTGTCTACAATGCTATGCTATTTTAAAAACTACAGTAGTACCTCGGCATACGAACGCTGAGTGAATTTTGCCTTAAGAACTAAAATTTTGCAAGAAATTTGCCTCGGTATACGAACATTTTTCAGAATACGAGCGACCGAGACGTCAGTCTGTTGTTTGCTCGCGTCAGTGGAAAGTGCATTTTGTGTGTTTTTTTGCATTTTGTGCAAGGTTTAGTAAAGACAGAGCACCATGAGTCCCAAAAATGTTAGGAGCAAGGAGAAAACGGAGCCACTTTCAGTTTCATTTTTAAAACCACCGGTGCCAAGAGGAATCAATAATTAAGGTCAAGTGAGGTATGATGTCAATTTAGTTCATTCAATTCAATTCAATTCAGTTTTATTTTAAAGCGCTTTTAACAATGGTCATTGTCTCAAAGCAGCTTCACAAAAATGAAAAGAAAATTTATGGAAGTGTGTATCTGTGAGAACAATGTGTCTAGATAATAATGAGATTGTCCCTGATGAGTAAGCCAAAGGTGACGGCGACAGTGGCAAGGAAAGACTCCCTGAGATGGATAAGAAACCTTGAGAGGAACCGGACTCATTCCATCCTCATTTGGGTGATAACGGATAACTGAAATTATATAACACCATGTGTGTTATGCAGCGGGAAGTTTGATATCATTTAAAGTTATTTAAATTAACATGAAGTTAATGTCATATATTACTTAATTGTTTAATTGTTAATTGTTTTTATACACAAATATATAATTATGGTGTTGGAAATGGGTAATATTGGTAATATTTGTGGGTGGCTTGAACAGATTATATGCATTTACATTATCTCCTATGGGAAAATATGATTTCGCAATACGAAATTTCGCCCTTAGAACTTGCCTCCGGAACAAATTCATTTTGGATGCCAAGGTAACCCTGTATCTGTAATAGAAGAATGTGTGGATGGCTGACCTGAGCATGCTGAGCAAGGAAAAAGTAAGCACAAGGTGTAGTGATTTGCACCCTAAATCTGGAGCAAAGTGTAGATCGTGTCGAGCAGGTGTGCGTTCACTGCTTCACACTTGGGTATACATTTGTGTGTGCTCGTTAATAATGACGACGCTGACAGATACCGCTTTGATTGGCATCGCTTAGAGTACGTGATGAAATATGTAAAAATTGCTGCCTTTCTTGCCATCGGAGCTATCAAACCTGAGTCATGGTCATGAGTGTCAGAGCGTTTTTATGAATATGAGTAAATGAGTATTCTAGTATGGGTCCTGATGCATCCCTAATAAAACATTTTACTGCTTACAGGTCATGCCATTTGCTATGATGTTAATGCAATGTCATTCGTTTCATGTTTAGCCCTTTTTTCATTTGTCATTTTGCTCTGACTTTTTTTTTTTTTTTAGCCCACTCTGGAGTATTTTGTCATTTCTAAATGCATTTCAAAGGTGCGGTCCACCCTCTCTCGTTCTCTCTCTCCTACGCTCTCTCTCTCTTTTTATTTTTTTATTTTATTAAATATGGACTGTATCTCTCTGATTGCACACTAATATATCAAAGACTGCTTACTGAATAACCTCCATTCTATAGTGCACTATTTAATTATGAATCAGGCCCTTGAAAAACAGCAGAAATGAAACGCAGGCCCAAGAGCTCAGCAGCACAAAGCAATGAAATGCAGGCACTTTATTAAAGTGGTTGACAAAAACGGTGTTTACATGTAAAAGGAAGTGCTTTTGGTTTTGTTTTGTTTTTTTGTTTTTTTTGGAAGGAAAAAAAAGCATAGTAAAAAAAAATTTTACATTAAAGGATAACCTAGAATGGCTGCATGTCACTCTTTGGTTAGGAGAAGGAAATTTGACACATGGTGTATTTTATTAAAGAGAAACAGCCCTGGTCCTGGTTGTGTTGTTTTCAGTTTTGTATGCATTTTTGCAAAGGTTTGGCTCAGGGACATACACACAGTAAAATCCCCAGTGTTGATTTAACTCTTTCAGAGTTTATATCAGTTCAACTGTATATGATTGTTGCACCAGAGGTTATGTAAAAGTGGGTATAAGTTTAATTTTTAAAATTGCATTTCCACCATTGTTGGACCCAACACTTGGAACCTTTGCAATCTCAAATGGTCTCCCATTGCACTACAGAATGTTCATAGAGTGAATGTGCACAGACGAATGAAGATGGTAAGTGTGAGACCAGAGGCTTGGTCTGGGACTCCTGGAAGGGTGGTTTATCAGGCACATGGTCGAGGGTAGAGGAGGTCTAACTGAAGAGAGGTCCTCAGAGCAGGTTGGGGACTCAGCAAGGCTCTCGGAGTCGACTGGGCCTGGACTAGGTCCTTGGAGATGATAACAGAGCATGATTCGGGTGTCCCGCAGTACGGGGCAGAGCAAGACTCCGGCATCTCCGAGCTCGAAACAGGACATGATTCAGCTGCCTTATTCCAGTGTCTCGTTGTTCAGGACAGGGCATGATTTAGGGATCTCAGGGCTTGGGACAAGATATGATTCAGAGCATGACTCAAAGCATGGTTCTGGTGTCACACACTTCAGAACAGGACATGATTTAGTTTTTATTAACCTCTAACGGGCCTTGGGTTGGCAGCGTTGTCTAGAGAGGGTCGGCGTTCTCGAGTTCAACGGAGGCTCTTGGGTGCATCAAAAAGGTTAGTGCTTCAGGCATTCGTTGTCCTATGGAGTGATCATGAGTTGATTGGAGGACTTGAGGTTTCAGCTGACCTCCCTGCCTGAATGGGAGCTGGCAAATATCGTCCTAATCTCCCCAGAAAATGTCCTGAAATTTGTGCACCTAGGGTCATTAGCATCCCAAACTGTGGGCTCTTCCTATGAGAAGGGTGATTCCGTACGCCACTCTAGACCACTCTGTAGGAAAGGTCGATGGTTGGAGCTTGAACGGTGTTAAGCATTGCAACAGAAGACTATGTGGCACGTTCCAGGTTCACTGCCATAGGATTCGAGACTCCTGAGACCCTGGCAAACTGATCAGAAAGAGCAGGTATGGTCAGATTCACCTGGTGCAGACTTTGCTGATTAGCATCCAGCTGCGCTCTGGGTGATGGCCTAACACAATTCGACTTCGCCATGGGTACAAGACGGGATCTTTGTGTGGATAAACGATATTTGTCCACTTGGTCCGTCATGGCCAAATTATTCCATCACAGGGCCGACGGAGGACCCAAAAGTAGACACAACAAACTGAAATGAAAGTTTTAACGAGTTAAATGAGAAATGCACTGGTTAAAGGAAAAGAGAACCTTGAGTATTTAATGCACCGGATAAAGGTGGTTACGAGCAGGGGCGTTGGAGATCAGAGCTGCAAGTTGCGTGCGGCATCCAACGCGCAACGTGAAAGCAGTTGCAGGAAGAATCGCTGATAATCAAAGCTTTAATTCCTAAAGCGCGTACCTGCAGTACGTGTTGTAATTCATCCTGCAGGATAGACATAGTTGTGGTCGTGAAACGGAAGTGAGAGTTCAGAGCCGTGAATGCAGTCAGTGTGGTGATTTATCCAGATTGTCAGGGGAGTTCGTAGTCAACGGTGGAAGAGATTAAAGCCGAGGGTTTAGTCAGCGTAGCAACAGGTCCAGTCCGTGAATCAGTTGTGATAAAGGCTATGTTAAGAAGTCCAATTTGAATGACATATATCAGTTAATATGCCCAGTTTATATGATATACTGTATACTGTACTTACTATAAAATGGGCATTAGTGGCTCAGTCATAGGTTTCTCGTCTGCCATGCTGAAGGCCCGGCTTCGATTCCCAGCCAATTCCCGAACCCCTGCCACTGTATTTTTGAGTTCAGTGCAATTCAGTGCTGGTCCCAATCCCAGACAAACTGGGACGGAATAAAATCTGTGCCATGTTGATATCCAAATCAGATGGTCCTATCCTCTTCTGAGACGGGCCATCTCAGAGTAGGATATCGTTTTAGAAGTAGGAGTAAGAGCCATTTTTTAAGATTCTTAAAGTAGGAAATCACAGAAGAGAGCTTCAGAGGTGTCCTGACTGGTTAGGGATAGCGAGGAAATGGTGTTCAGGCAGTGACTCATGTAGAGAAAGGATGTTTTTAATAACATTGAGTAAAACTGAGCTCATACAAGACACGTTTGAACAAAAATGTCATACCTTTCTTTTATAACACATTTTGAGATTCCATTATAAGTTGAAATTTCATTGTTCAAAGTTTTTCACACTCCTCAGTGGTACGTGTGGCAAACTGACAGGTGGCATTGATTGTTTCACAAATTGCTATCCACTCAATCTTTAGAAGTCAGCATAGAACAGAATTTTCCTTTAATTATTTCTCTTTTACTACCTCCTCAACAAGTAAAAGGGTATCATCTTCTTTAGATTATGACAGTCCTACACAGTTTGAAACAACTGTGACTTGAGCAGTCTGATTAGGATAATGTAATGCAGCTATAAGTTTTGTCTATGTGCAAAAAGCTTTTACAAAACTGGCGCTGATTTCAACTTTTCTATTTTCCACAGTTAAAAAACTACGAGAACCTGTCAAAACTACAACATCCATTTTGCTCATTTGGAGCATTCTCCTGCGGCTCTCACTTTCGTAAATAGTGATGTCATATGATATCTTTGGCGCAGTCCAACTCTTCGCTGAAAGTACATACTGTATGGGTAGGAAGTTACAGAAATTACTTTTATGTCCTACTCTGAGATAAAACTATTTTTAGTCCTAAATTAACTTTCACTGCAATTCCATGGATTGCTTCTGTGATGCTTGGCAAATATAGGCCTAGAGATATAGCTCTGTATAATAATAATATTCAATTATTTGTTATGTGTACCTTACAGCACAGTGAAATAACTTTTTTGCATATTTAAATTTTTTCAGAGCACAGGGTCAGCCAGGATATGGTGCCCCTGGAGCAGGGTTAAAGGCCTTGCTCAAGGGCTCAACAGTGGCAACTTGGCAATGCTGGGGCTTGAACCCCCAACAATCTGATCAGTAAACCCAGTAACCCACAGCCTAAACTGCTTGAGCCACTGCTGCCTAGTCATATTTTACATTTTACATCGCTAAAGGGGTAAAAATCAAGGATCTCATTATGAAATTGAAAATATAGAATTTTATCAAAACTGGTCACTTGGTCACCTGTTAAGATTCATAGTAAACAATAAATGTATGGTCTTTGTAAAAGTGGGCGGGATTACTTTTTCTTTCTGATGCCTTTTCTTTATTCTTGACATGCACTAAATGACTGAAGGTTTGTGAACACCTGACTATGCCCCCACATTTGTTGTCTGGAATGTATTTATATCATCTAGCATAAAGATTTATCTTTAATGGAACAAAGGCACCCAAGCCTGTTCTAGCATGACAATGCCCCACAGTGAGTCACAAACGCACATGCCAAGGTTGGATTGTAAGATCTCAAGTGACCTGGACAAGTCAGAACCCTGACTTCGAAATCTCTGAACACCCTTGAGATGAACTGGAACACTGACTGCACACCGTGTCTCCTTGTCTTGACATCACTGCCTGACCTCACTGATGTTCTTATTGCTCTTGATGTTCTTTCCAATATTGAGTGGATATCTTTCCATATCTGGGATAGGATACTCCGTATGTACATATAGGTGTGACTAGTCAGATGTTCACATACTTTTCACTTTTTATGCATCTGCATTAATAATAGTAATTTTAGTACCTCTGTGAATTTGGGTGACAGAACTGAAAAGGGTATGATGCCACAAGTGGCATTCTATTCATTCTCCCTTGTCAATCACAGTGACATCTGCGAGTTCATGTATGTAAAAGAGGACAGATAGTGTTTTCCTCTGAAGGTATTATCCTGCTCTGTGATGTAGCACGCATATGGCTGGATTCATTTCTCTCAAAGGAAGCAAGTGTCAGAGTTAGCAAATTAAGCTGCGGTTTAATATGCAGCTGATCAAAATTGGGCCGGGAAATGGGAGGGAAGAAAATGAAATACTGTATAATATTAATTTGGATGTGCAACATTATAAATATAAGACAACTGCTTCCTGACAGTTTAATAAGCAACTGATAGATGAGTATAAACATGCTGAGAGTGGTTTATCTGCTAGAAATTTTGCTCTGCATTTAAGGTGTCGAACAGGGTACTTTTTGCATACTTGGCAACCCTGGAACTGATTAAACGTGATTAACAGTGGGTCTATGGAGAATAATTTTAGACTTCGTGAAAATCCAGGCCAGTAACAAATCATTCTAGACAGATCGAAGGCTAAAATGTGTTTAAATGATTGGATCTCAGGTTTGTTATGGAATTATTTCTTTCTAGTATCGATTCATGATCTTGAATGAGTGACAGCTGATGAATGTTGTAATGGAGCAAAACACTGACATGGGTTGTCTCTGGGATTAAGCAAACCCAGAGAGAACTACAGTAGGGTGAGGAGTCACGGACATGTGCGGAATTCAGATCGGAACAGGAGAAATCGGACATAAAACTCTGTGCATGTAAATGATTCATAAAGTTATGAGTTATACATATGTGAATGAAACGCTGTTCTGATGTAAATGTCAGCCTCTGCATTCATCATCCTCCTTCTACAGAAGAGAAATTACCGGCCTGATTTTTTTTGTATTTTACACAGATTGAAGTAAAATTTGTGAAATTAATTCAATTAATGTGATGCATTAACGACTATTCATATTACTGTCTGTCTGGATACATACTACTGTGACTAGTGCTGTCTTCCTTCCTTCCTTCAGTGGGTTATTTCCTTTTCCATTCTTTCTTTCTTTCTTTCTTTCTTTCTTTCTTTCTTTCTTTCTTTCTTCAATTCTTACATTTTCTTCATGTAGTTTATTATCCTATCTTCCTTCCCTAACCTTGTCCTTTCCTTCATATACAGTAGGTCCTTTTATTCTTCATCTTGACTTTTTAATTAACTTTATTTCTTTCCTAATTACCTTCCTTCTGTTCACTTCCCCCTCATCCTCTTTTACATTACTAGTCACCTTCCTTCTTCCCTTTCTCCTCTCTTTCTTTCTCTCTTTCTTTTTTCTTTCTTTCACTGTCCAATCCATTCTTTAAATTCTTTTCTTCTTTCATAGATTTGTTCTTTCTGTGCTTCATCTTCAACTTTAATTCCTTCCTTCTGCGCCATAGTTCTCTTTTTCTTTACATCCTTTCTATTTCTTTTCCTTCGATTCTTTCTTCCTTGATGCCAATCAAATATGCCATCTAATGGGCATCGGTGGTGCCAAGAGAAATATTATACTTTTTAGATTTTTTAAGTAATTGAAAGCAGATACATTTAAACTGCTTTTAAATTGTTTTTTTTTTCATAATCACATTTTAAAATCTAAATATTTTTCATTTCGTATATATCGATTGAACAGAACGTGGTTCATCCTTCATTATCTTGCTCTAATGACGAGTAAAAATATGTGCAATGTGCATGTTTATACAAACCGGAAAAATACTGGAAAGTAATGTCTGACCTTTTCACATTTCAGAGTGGTGTGTGTGTGTGTGTGTGTGTGTGTGTGTGTGTGTGTGTGTGTGTGTGTGTGTGTGTGTGTGTGTGTGTGTTGTGCTCCACCAGTCACTAGCCAACAGAGGTGAAGGTCATCTCATTAGCTCATCTCAGTCTCACACAGCAGGAGAAGGAAAAGCAGGACAGAGCAAGCAAAGAGTGAGAAAAACAAGGGAAAAGAGGACAAAAGGAAAACTCAGTCATCTTCAGCTTTTCCTCTCTGTGCGTTCATCTGTTCTGTAGCATATGTGTGATTACCACAACAAAGACAGTTCAATATGTTTCCCGGGGAAGACTTGGAAGTCTAAGCGTAGTTACATTTTTATAAATAAACCGTGCAATAATATGCAAGTCTTTTTTTTCTTTTTTTTTTTTTTTTCGAAATACAGGAAAGTTTGTAAACATGAAGCTGTATACTGTAAGTACTGTAGTAGTTCTAGCAAGGACCCAAGAGTTTGTGGTCATACATATACAGTATTACAGTACCTGCATGGTCATCTGTGCGGGATGGGACTTCAAATTGATTGGACACAAAACCTTTATGTCTGTCCACCTTTTTGTCACGTCTTACAATATTCAAATGTTACATGAACATATCTGAAATTGTATTATGTAAGTGTGATATGTAAAAAAAATCCTCTGATCATTAAATCCACTAACATTACCATCTCATACTGTAAGTTTTGGGTTCCGCTTCGGTTCCCCACGCAGCATGGCTTCACAGTGTCTCTAGCGGTGTCTATTACCTTTGGGTGCTGTAGGTTGGCTGGGTGGGGCTTTCATGAATCGGTTTTGTTTGTCTGGCGCATCGCATGGGTGCTCGATTAGATTGGTATCTAGGCTGGGTCGGTAGCCTTGGACTCTGGGTCTGCTGGATCCCGTGTGTGGTGGATGGTGATGCACTGGATTCTGGTGCCTTTCTTTCGTGGCCAGCATTGACTTTTTCAATGATTTGGGCTACACTGGCTTTTCTCTTGGATTGGCCCAGACAGCCAGGCAATTGGTTCCCATGGGTGCCCAAGACCCTGTCACCAGTTGGTGATTAATGTTGTTCAGTTCACCTGTCAGTGCTCTTAATATTATTGCTGATTGGTGTGAATTACAGTATAACATAGAGTAGGCTGTTAATAATAATAATTATCAGCGATAGGTGTGATGTGGATTGATGTGAAGCAGTTTGTAGTGGTGTAACGGACCTGCATCCACTGCGGAATAGGTGCAAAGTTTAATAAGTTTAATATGGTGTTATGTTGTTATATTTGGGCCCAATCCTAAATGAAGAACTTTTCTTCCACACACAAATTATATTTTCACTTGGTTAAGCTCTCTGGCATGGACACCAATTGAGCATATTTTCACTCGTTCAAAAACTCTTAATTGTTCCACTTACTTTGGGCACGGCATGGTTGCCAGATCACACCTACAAACCCCCACTGTGCAGTGCTGAAAACTCACCCACTCTGATAAAAAGCGGGCCAAAAACATCACATATTTTCTTTCACTATAATTACTTTATTGTTTATTGCAAAGATAATAAAAAATCAAATTAGTCTTAGTTTTTCATTCATTATTGTTGAAAGGAAGAATGTATTGACCTTCATCTTTTGAACAAGAATGAATGAAAAAAAAAAACTTCCTGTTCATATAATCAAATAAGGTAAAAAAAAAAAAAAAAAAAAAACACAATTTTATTGGAAACTGAGTATTGGGTATTTAGTTTTAGGATTTTATTTAAACTTTGTGAATATCGTTTTTATTTAAGACAGGAACAGCTTTTCTTCTCTCATCAGCCTATAATCTCTTTTTACCCTTACAAATATGTCAATATATTAAATAATGCATTTCCATATATAGGAAACTAGTGCTTATATTTATTTTATATATGAAGTATATTGTTCAATTTATAATTACAGACATTAAGACGTACATTTGAATATATTTTAATATATTTCTCAATATCTAAAAAGCAGCAATTCCTTATGTATTTTTCAATATTATGTAATATATTAATACAATATATTATTCTGTATATTGTGAATATATTTTTGAATATGAATATCTTTTTTCTTCTGTTAATTATTAGTTAGTATCAGTTAGCAGTGTAGCAGCATGAAATATTAACAGTAAAATCTTTTCTATTTACCAGTAGATTAGAACACTAAATCGTTTAATATATTGACAGTTAATATATAGAGAAAATATTTTCTTTTTATAAGGGTTTAATTGTCCTCTCTCTAGAGTTTTACCTGAAAGAATACTGACTTTTTATGAAATGTTAAAAATCCTCTTAAAGGGAGTTAAGTAAAAAAAACACATTTTAAAAGAATGTATTTAACTGAGTAGGTTGTTACTATAGAAATCTATCATCATGCATTTGTACGAGCGTGTTAATATAAACCTGTTATTTTCCCTGCATCCAGAAGTCAGAGCTGTGGGTATAAAAAATTAATCGACAGCTTCGGAATGACCGAACAAAATGGCAGATTCAGCAGCACTGTGGTATAAAATCTCGACAGTGATAATCGCACATAAGCTACAGACGCTGCAAACCTTGGATGTCAGACTTGTTTCCTGGAAGACCGCCTCTCTGCAGGGTTCTGTTTCTACCCCATTTACCACACCTGATTCAACTCATTAACTAATTCCCAAGGCCCTCCTGAGCTGACTTTGGTGTGTTAGAAGACGTAAACACAAAGCTCTCTAGGATTCTGGTCCTCCAGGATATGACTTTGACATCCCTGCCAGTTAAAACGAGTTAAAGTCTGGGGCAAGGGGGAACAAACATCAAGCAGTTAAAAAAAAAAAAATATTAAAAAAGATATCCCCTTAAGATTCTGGTGTAATTTACAAGAAAGGGAAGTTAAACCTTCACAGAATGGATTATGTAGAAGTGATATGGAGGCGTCTCCGTATTGGTAGTCTGATACACGCATCACATTTATTACTAGATTTTAATGATTGCACGGCTGTTAATTTTTAGTAGTTGTCTAGTCATCTTTTCCACCAAGCAGAAGCTGATTCAGGAGCTTCTGCATGCAAACCGAAGAGCGTTCACCCTATCAGCAGGAGATTGCAAGTTTGATTCCAGATGATGCCACATCCATCCATGGCTGGCAGCCAAAAAAAAGCAAAATGCTCTGTTTTCTGTGAGAGGGATGCCATTTTCCTCTCTCTATCTTTTTCTCTCTTTCTCTCTCTCTCTCTCTGTTCTGTCAGTGACATTAGCCAACAGAACAGTGTGATTAAATAAAAAATGTAATCAAATCTTTTGTTTTGAAGGTTGATTTGATTCTTTGAATCAGTTCTTGATTCAGAGTCGATTTAATCTAAAACAGGTTCAATAATTCCCCAACATATGAACGCGTTCCATTCCGAGAGCTCGTTCGTAAATCCAATTTGTTCGTAAGTCCAACAAACATTGTCTAGGTACTAGGATGCTAACACAATCAGCAATACACAATATAAAACTAACATGTTCCATGAACTTCTCCTTGTTCCTTAGAATTGTGCCGTTGTGGTTAAACAATTCATGTTAAAAGAACATAAAATGTCTTCCATGAAATTTATTTTATCTTTGCTGCCATAAATAATTTTCACTTTAGTCTCCATTGTTATTGCTTGGCGTTTCTTAGTAGTACCAGTTTCATCGTCGCTGCCTTTTTGCTTGCTTCTGGACAACCCCGGGATGCACGCAGCACACACGTAACAATGGACACCGGACATGTGATCTAACTTCATTGATTCAACATGTGCGATTGCATGTTTGTATATTCGAAACTCGAATGTTCATATGTAGGGGACTTATTGTAACTGGACAACTGCTAAATGGTTTCGAATTGGCCACCAGTGCTTGCAAGATACAATATTGTTTTCTTTGTATTTGAGTTAGAACTTTGGATAAGATATGACATTTGATCAATCAACAACACAAGGTACACAACATTTCAATGATTATTAAATACTTTTACTTGTTTTTGACACTTTCAAACCCTGGAGAAATGTTCATGGAACATCGTCTAGACTGCTTTTTCCTTTAAACAGGTTCATGGGTGCCTGGAACCTATCCCAGGAGACAGGCAATTGTCACCTCGTTCAATTGGCACCTCGTTCAAGCTATAACCTGAACAAGGTGCCAATTCACATACAGATGTGGCCATTAAGAATGCATGTTTTTTCCCTCAAAATGCCGCAATCCATCGCGCGGCATGCCGCAAAATCCTACAAGCAACATTCAGGAATTTAAATAAATGTGTTGTGCTTCACTGAATATCCGCCAGATGGCGCATGGAAGGACTTTATCTAAAAGCCAGACCAAGTAAAATGAAGAATTGTATTTAATTAGTTAGCCTAAAACAATACACTTACATGTACACCGGCTTAATCAGTATCTATTTAGACTGTTGGAGGAAACCAACCAGGCATGGGGAGAACATGCATGGACACAGACCCGAGGTGGGAATCAGACCCGGACTCTGCATGCAAGGCAACAATGCTACCCACTAAGCCACTATTTCTAATGGGGTAGAAAGCAGAACTCTGCAGAAAGCAGAAGTCTGTAACTTATATGCAAGTTAATTTGATCAAATTGAAAGTAAAAAAAAAAAAAAGCAGATTGAATTTAATATTGAATTTAATAGACACACAGAATATGATTCACTAACCAAACATTTGTGCTTTTCAGCTCATGAAAGTAGAAAAGGGCAGAAAGCACTTGCCTCTGAGAGTGGACCGCTGCCCAGTGATGCAGCATAAGCAGCAGTTTGAACGCTACAGTTGGCTGGCTTCACACATCTCAGAGGAAGCACATGCTAGCCAAAAAAAAAAAAAAAAAAAAACAGCAACAAATACTAACATTGTTAACCAAGAGCAAGCTGTAGTATATTTCCATTAGGAATGCTTTGGTAAGATTTGAATCCAGTATTCTGTTTATTTGCATTTGCATTAACATGTAGATCACAAGAACACACACAGTAGAAGTTCACATGTTGCATTATGAAATCGTCTCTGGTGATCCGTTGTGATCCGGACATGAGTAAAAAAAATTTTTAAAAATCCTCTGGTATTAAAATCCAATATCCTGTGATGCTAATTGAGGCACATTTCCTGTACGTCATCATGCTGATGAACAGACAACACTGTTCAGCCAAGCTTCACTCCCTTTTTAATGGTAAATGTTCCCTTCAGGGTTAAATACATGGCTATTGGGAGATGGCTGCTGGACAGTGGGATGTCACCAGCACTCAGAAGGGTTGCCTGTCTTCCTGTCTATTCCAGCCGCTCTGACGCAGCAGTGTGGCTTTTCAGGTGCATCTGTTTCACAGTTGGGTTCCCAGGACACTCTGACTCTCTGCCTTTATCCCTGGCCTTTTATCTTCTGCAGTTGGTGTAAATGGTTTCACTGGCGATATCTCCACTGTCGCTTTCTCAGCCTTCAGCCTGGGTCAGCAAGTCATCTTAATACCACCTCATTTCTCTCAGTCATCTGGGAAAATGTCCTCAAGGCTATCGAATATTGTTTCTCTCATTGTGTGGATCCTCCTGGTGCGTGACCCGTCTGAATGAAGAAGATGTGTCAGCTCTCCAACTGTGTGCATGATGCATGATGGCTGCGTGGGAATGCAGGATTTCAAGCGTGAGGCTCTTAAAAGGGCTGTGCACTTGGGCGAGTTGTGAATGCGACTTTCCTTTTAGCAGTTTCAAGTTTGACAGGTGTCCATAGACATGATTGTGCATAAGAGTATACATCTCTGCAGTGTGTGCAGTGTCACTTTCCCTATTCTGTTCAGTGTTACAAATATCTGAATTTGTATTTACTCAACGTGTGTGTCATAGGGTTTCTTTCTTTCTTTCTTTCTTTCCCTTCATTTTTAGATAGTTTTTCTTTGTACAATTATTTCATTATGTCTATTTTCTCTTTATGTGTTTTGAGCTTATTAATATATTTATTTTTATTTTCCTCCGTCTCACTCTCTGCTTTTGTTTGCCTCTCTTTCCATTCTTCCCACCTTAAATTTTTTATACTTAAAAAAAAAAAATCTTGTCTATGGCGCATCATAATTTAAAATGCCTACATACATTATTTTTGGGTCTTCTTCTTTCTTTCTTTCCCTCTTCCCATTTTTATTACTTCATTTTGTTCCAAGTTCTTCTCTCTCATCTTCCTTCTTTCCTTCAAAGCTTATTTTCTTCCTTCCTTCTTTCTTTCCTTCCTTCCTTCTTCCTTACTGTACCATTATATCATTGTATCCTATTATGTTTTTCCAAAATTCCTTTTGTGCTCACTTCCATCTTCATGTTTTGCTTCGGCTCCCTCTCCTTCCTTCCTTCCTTCCTTCCTTCCTTCCTTCCTAATTAATTTATTAATTATGTTTGTGTTCTTTTGTTCATTCTCAAATAAATTCCCTTTGTGAACACTTTCTTTTTGTTTCCTGGTCTTTATTTCCCCTCACCCAAAATTCCCCCCCTTCCTTCCTTCGTTCCTTTTTTCTTCTTCTTCTTCTTTCCTTCCCTCCTGCCTTTCTTCATTTTCCCTTTCCTTCCTCCCTTGTATGCTTCCTTCCTTCCTTCCCTCCTTCCTTCCTTCCTAATAACATAACAGTGTATGTCTACAAGATCACTGGGGAAAAGCAAAGGTAGAAATGCCTGCAGTTTCAGAATAAAGCCTGGCTTCTGACAGTTTTTCAGCCTCAGCTACACTGCTCAAGGACATATTTGGTCTTAACTGAAGCCCTACGTAAAGCCTTGTTTTTTAATTGCAACACCCCATAAAAAAAAATCAGTGGCCTTATTTCACCCATTGTGATATACTTATGAACATTGTTTTTTTTGTTGTTGTTGTAACATCTGACCCTTTGCTCTCGCCCATAGTAAAATAATAACCTCTTTCTTGTGTCACTCGGGATACCAGTTCCAACACCAGTGTCGCTTGGGATAGGAGTTCTGCTCTCCTCTCAAGCAGATGACCTGATCATTTCTGGCAAATGAACAATACACCTCCTATTTGTACCTGAAGTTAGATCTATATAGAACTCATTATCTACTGATTCTGAATAACGTCTTCATACTCAGTTACATCTCGAGTGTGCAGCTTGGAATGTCTTAACTGTGTACTCTCCTCTACGGGAATTACACGCTGTGCCTTACACACTCGGCACCACCTGGATTCTTTTATAGTCAATAAAACGAGTTGTTAAGCCCATGCCCAGCAATCAGTAGTAAAGGAAATGCTGCCAGTGTTTTTAGAGAACAGTAACTCCTTCACTACATTATATTTATCTTCACCTTGGTATGAATCTGCTTAAGGATTTTACATTATACCAGGGTTCTGTTTGAACTTTTTTTTTAGTTTTTTTCCCCCTATGTTCTGTACAGTACTACATGACAGAATGACTTTCGCTGTCAATTTGCATGAGTGTTCAAATTTGTCATTTTACGTCCACTGAGCGGCCTTGCTGGAGAATTTGGTACTGTAGTGTCTGTAAGATGTTCATTGCCTCACAAATGTTGGCATCATTGCAATTAATTTGTCTTTTTTTGCATCTCATCATTAAATTGAAATGCATGCCTGTTTTCCCAGATGGAACTACACACATCAGCGGCAGCCTGACTCAGTCACGTGATAGATACAGACCAAATACCTACCGTAGACTGAGGCGTAATGAAGGCATAAAACCGATTTACATTTACAAAAGACTTCAAGCACAGTATGGTGATGAGACTCTTAGCTGCAGTAAAACATCTGAATGGTGTAAACGTTTTAAACAAGGGCGTAGTCGGAAATGACGATCCCGTCGAGGTGGCTCGAAAACCCACTGCAGTCGTTCCCATGAAGCAGGCAGAGTGATCATACTGAGAAAAAAATTGAAATTGATGGTATCCAAGCACTGGGATAAGTGCATTAGTGTCCAGGGGATTATATAGAGAAATAAAGGTAGTTTTTACTCTCATAATTATGTTCTGTTATTCTGCACAATCAAAAGTCCCAGTTTGATTTGAACGGCCCTTGTACTTAAAGGGATATGCCGGAACATTTGCATTGTTTCCAGTCTAAATAAGTCATTTATAATTTGTCAAAGTACTGTGTACCACGATCTCTGGAAGTGACTGTTTTTATGATATGAACAAATATAGGAGCTGTAAAACGCAGATCAATTGCATTACATTTTGGATATATTTCGTTCTTTGACGCGCGATTTGTTAGGTCATGAGGTTTACAACTGCTGCCACAAATTTTTAATTTAAATCTGCAGAGCAGAAAGAGTGGCCTTCCACACCATATGATGACCTGCTCGATTAGCACCTCCTAGTGTTATTTGGGTCCCAATTATCCGTTTGGTTTCCCCATGTAGGCAATATTGTTGCTTTATCAGCACGATTTCAGCAGATACTCCTAAAATTGTGGAATGGTAATATCAGCTGATATTATAGACCCACTAGAAAACATGATATACACCAGAACATGCTGTGCACCGGGATCTTAGCAGTGTATAATCTTCAAATCTTGCACAGTATTGTCGCTCTTGGCTCAGACTTTTAATAAACCATCTGTTTAATAAACCGTCATCCATGGGCTCATCACCAAGTCCATAAATCTAACAGTAACGGCAGGAGAAAAAAGAGTTATTGCCATGCTGATACACACACGCGCGCAGGCACGCGCACACACACGAAATGTGTGCAATCTGTCTTTGTCTTTCGTATATATGTAAGAGAGGACCTTAACACATGGAATGAAATATTAGAAATTTTCGGACATTTTACATATACAGTATATATAAAAAATGTCAGAAAAATTATAATATTTTATTTTATTATATATTTTTTTAATGAATATTTTATATATAATTTTCAGACATTTTTTTATATATAAACAGGTATGTCCGAATTTTTTTAATATTTATATATAATCTAATATTTCATTGTCTCTTCCTATACTTTCACTGTCATGGCATCGTTTTCATGACATGGCACTGTCAACATTTGTTTCAGTCTAGATTCTAATTCATTTCTCTATTGATGATGAAAGTATCAGACCGCTGTGTAAAGCCTCCTCCATCACATCCCAAAGATTCTAAATGCGTAAGGTCCTTTTCACACATGGCCAGTCCATGTGTGAAAACGATGTCTCATGCTCCATGCTCTTTTAACATTTGATCCAGATGTGTATTGGCATTGTCACCTTGGAATATGCCCATGCCACCAGGGAAGAAAACCTCAGATGGCAACCCTAGATCATAACACTGACCCCATAGGCTTGTACAGTAAGCATGATGGGCATCACTTCATCTGCCTCTATTCTTATCCTGACGCACCTATCACTCTGGAACAAGGTAAATCTGGACTCATCGGACCAAATTCCCTATTCGTAATACTGTACGTCACAGTCCATTCTTTATCCTCCCTAGCAAACTGAAGCCTTTTTTATGATTAGCTCCAATGATAAGTGGTTTTCTTAAGGATACACAGCTGTTTAGTCCCAATCCCTTTGAATTGTGCATGTAGAAACGTTCTTCCTTTTACGATTTAACATAGCCAGGACTTCTACTATTGTTTTTTTTTTTTTACTGTATGATTGAATTATTATGAAATGCTTAAATGATCTCCAATCAGATGTTTTTGTGACCACATTTTAAATCGTCAAAGTTTTTATAATGCGTTTTTCAGTTCTTAACCCCATTTAAGTAGTTCAGCAATATCCTAAGTTGTTTTCTTTTCTTGATGCAGGACATATGACCCTTCTGAAACACCAAGAAATACATTAGTCAGGAAGTCAAAAGTCATTTCTGGCTTTTTCAAAAAGCACAGGTCAACTACATTATCTATAAATGATGCCACACCATCCTACACCCTGCAAAAGCAAAAGCAGATCCATCCGCATACTCGTCTATAGAGGAACAAATTCTTTCATCTTGGTTGTCTTAATATCTTGCATGCTGTATCTCATGTTGTTCTACTTAACCTGAAGTAAAATATGGAACGGAGGAGGAATATTTTTCCTACGCCGCACAATTACACTGCGTCCTCACACAGCATTGTTCTTCTTAATTCACTACACCAGCTTGGTAAACAAATTAATCTCGCCAGTGGATCCGAATGGTGATGAAGAGCAGCGGAAAGCGCGCACAATGCATCACGCAAATGAGTATTGGCTGTCAGCATTAGGAAATGGAGAATGTGTTTGAATATTAATCCTAAAAGGCACCGCACGTTTAGAGCGGGTTTCTTTTTCAGAGATGCTTTACAGCCAGACGAAGCTGTTCACGAAACCATTTCCTTGATTTGTTGTTTTAAACAATCACGTGCCACAATTTATAGTGTTGATATAGTCACTGTAGATACTAGATAACAAAAAAGTTCGACTATAATTCCAGCATCAAGTGCGATTTTACTTATATGAGTTTGTGTCCATAGTAATGACTGATACACTGCAGACATGGTGGCTTAGTGGTTAAAGCTTGTTTGCATGTTTGCATGTTCTCCTCATGCTTGGTGGGCTTCCTTCAGGTACTCCAGTTTCCTCACACAGTCCACAGTGGTGTAGGCTGACTGGCATTTCCAAATTGGTTTTAGTGTATGACTGAGTGTGTGTGTGTGTGTGTGTGTGTGTGTGTGTCCTTTGACTCCATCCAGGATGTACCCCACCTTGTGCCTCCATGTCCTTGAGAGAAGCTCCCGAGACCATACACAGAATAAACAGTATAGATGAAGGATGGATGGACAGTGGACACTTTGACTTCTCTACATAAATCATGCATCCTCTGTAAGCATAGCAAATAATTACATATGAAAGGAGTAACTTGGACTGAGGTTCTTAAAGACAGATATCACTTTTAAAATAAGTGGCAAATTATTTGAGTATAAGACACATTGCAACATGCTTTTATATGAAACTAATCAAGTCTAGGGGGTCTGATACACATTCCACCGACCCATTGTTAATTATTTCCGTACAACAGAGCACATTCAGGCATACAGTATTTGTTACTTACTGTACTTAACACACTAAAGTCACTGAACACCCGAAATTTGAAGTGGATTATTGTATAATTTACTGTACATTAATATTGTATAATGTACAGTTAATTACAAAGATTATGTGTTAAATGAAACAAAGAAGGACATAATTTAATTATTTTATGTTTCATTATGATATGTTCTGATGCGTATCAGGACATTCTGATCAATTCCATGCAAAATCAGAGCGAAGCACTCATAGCGGTTTTATATATAGCCCCATACTGTATGTCCCCAAACTGCACCGGTGTAAAGCTAAAAATAGCCTGTCTCAGGCAGTGAGACAAGACATGGGGAGGTGGGAGATATCCAGTATGTGCTCTATATTTGGTGCACATGTACCATTAAGCAATGTTTATTTATAATTGAAGATTATTATGTCCAGAGGGTTTAACAAAAATCAGCCTTAAATGCCAATATTTTATTATGCACTTTTTTATGTTGCCAATATTTTATGATGCAACTTATGCACGTACATAAATGTTAAACACTTTATTATGACTTTAATATACAGTACACAGGGTTTTATAAATCACTACACAGGAAGAAATACAGTTCCAAATTCCTGATGTAGAACTACTATTGACCAAGCTGGAATTCTCTATAAATGGAGAAAAATGTGTGGTGTCATTCTTTTTATATTAGCATTTATAAAAAAAAATCTAATGATTTGACACTTGCTGAAGCTTATGAGGAGAACAACAACAACAACAACAAAAAACACTTTGGTGCATGCTTATATGGGGAAATAATCTATCTATTAGAGGTTAACAGGAAGTAAACAGTTCCATAAAATAAGCTTTGTGTTGGGCCACATTACATTATACCTTTGCTTATTATTTTGTAATAACCACCCTGCATGTCTGTTATCTTTTATTCCATATAATTCATTGATTACCAAGCTTTTGTTTTTTAACATTTCAATTCATCTACGACCAACAACAAGGTTTTATTTAAGGTTATTTAATAGATTGTAAATTGTACTTTGGTGGGCCACATTACACTCTTTATCGGGCTGTGTGATTGTCAGCCTGTCTAAAAGTCACAAATTCCAAAATCTTATATATAATTTTTTTTGGGAGTATTTCAGTGTGGATTTAAAATGATTTTGCAAACCAATAACTCTACCACCTACAGTTCTGCCAAAAATGATAAATCAGCCTGAAGTTGTCTTTGTGGCCCTGTATATATTAAATTTAGTGAGAATAATATGTTGGATGAGGGTCATACATTGATTTTGTTTTTTGTAGTGAGTCACTGATAGCAAATTCGAACAAGAACAAAAGGTTTACCCTGCGTTCACACCGAACGCGGCGAGAGCGTCAAAGACACCGAAAGTCATTCATTTTCAATGGAGAGCGGCGCGGCGAGGGCGGCGAGAGCGGCGAAGAGAGTTGAAATCAGCTCAACTTTAGGGTAATGAGCTATGACGCGGTTGAGCGGCAACCAATTAAAAGTAGGAGGTCCTCCGCTTGAGAGGATTCCGCGGGATGCAGTCCTGTAACTTTTGTTCCGGCTACATTAGTTCCCAAGCAAAATGGAGGAGAGGTTGATTATTGCGATAGCGGGGGTTTATTAATTATTAATGTTATTTTAATTAAAGACAAAGTCTAGTAAGTGATTCTAATGTTATAATAATAAGAAAAATAATATAATAAAATATATATATATATATATATATTAAATTAGACTAGCAATTTCACAATGAACAGAAGCCACACCATACGAATGGCTTATAATTTGTTTATTTCTACAATACAGTTCTTTCTATGAATCAATTTCTTGTTATCTTCCACATTTTGGTCAGTCTCCACAAGGTCAACAAGCTTGATTGCTTTGCGGCCCCTTTAAATACAAGAAAGGCGTTCGGTCTACGTCAGAGCGGCCAACAGCGCAGAAGAGCGGCGACGGGCGTCGGCGGCAGGGCGGCGAGAGCGAACTGTGACGCTCTCGCCGCGTTCGGTGTGAACGCAGGGTTAGAGTTGTGTTTCGCACAAAGCCTTTTGAATTACAAAGATTGTTGAAAATCAAAAGAAACTCTAAAACCATACTAAAAGTTCCATTTGTAGCAACATTGGCCTGATACTCCAACTGATGCTAGTTTCAGCTTCTCTACGCTAGTTGTCAACAGGGCATAGTAGTTCAAGTTCAAGTAGGCTGTTATTGTCATTTTAACCATATACAGTTTAGTACACAGTGAAACGAAATGACGTTCCTTCAGGACCAAAGTGCCACATACAACATAAATTAACAACGCAAATTAACAAAACTAACTTGCTAACTAAGAAACCTAATTAGCTGACTAGCTGAGACAAGAGAGATTGACAGTTTATTGTTTATACAGTTAGATACTGTATAACTGTCTGGGTAGGAATCAATCCACCAACCGTAGCAAATGCAACAGGCTCAGCAGGGTGCAGTACTAGCTCTGAGTTCTTGATTGAAACTCCACCAAATTTCAGCTGTTGTGCTCCTGAGCACGGTCTTAACCCTGTATGCTTCCAAATTTGTAACAAGCAGGGATATGCGAAGAAAATAATTTCACTGTACAGTATATGTAATAAATAAAAGGCCTTACCTAACCTAACTACTTTCACATACTGCATTTGTCTCAAGTGATTGCATATCCATACGTAGAGAGATGAAGTGCTGCCTATCAAAATGGTTAGCATGATGTGGATCGTGGCACGCAAATGAAGCAAAATAAGAGTTTAAGCACGTAACTTTTTTGCAGTAAAACTGTTTATACAGTATATAAATGTGTGTTTATTTATACAGTGTATGGAGAGGTGGGTAAAGTAGCCAAAGCAGGAGTAGCTGTACTTCAGAAGAATATTACAGAAGTAGAAGTTAAAAATAGTCATCCAAAATATTAAAAAAGAGTAAAAAAGTATTATTTGGTGAAAAGACTACTCAAGTACTGAGTAACTATGAAATTGTAACAGATTTTAATTTTTTTTTTTTTTTTAATGATTTAAGCAGCCGGACAAAATGATAAAATAATGCACCAATTCTGACATTTCCAAATAATAAAATTAATGCAATTAAAGAAATCAAATAAATGAATAAAAAATAAATATCTTTACAAAATAGCAAATTAAGAAACCAGAAACACACATTTCCAAAATTTCACTTTTTATCACAATATAAACCTTTTGAAATAAATCCCTACTGTAGGTAACGTGTATGTTTGAACAGTGTAAATTATCTTCTGTGTAAGAGATGCTGTATATTCAGTTGTCCTCCAATTGTCTCAGCAGGTAGAAAATAACATTAGAACATGTTTACAATAGGTCTCACTTAACCATAAACTGTGTCCAGCAGAACAAATGTAAGAAAATTACATATTTTTAGCCTTTGATTTATTTGCTAATTATATATGCTAACATTGCAACGCTAAATGAAACAGCTAAACTAACCGCGGCATGTTTCCTCAGTTGAAGAGAAGACACCGCAATAAGAAGTTGTACTTTTGCATTGTGTGTTAGCAAAACATGCTTTGTACATGTGGTTATTGTTACTGCGGCTGATTGGTCAAACGGAGTCATGTGATTATTGCTGCTACGTCTGATTGGTGAAACACAGTCATGTGGTAGGCTGCATTTCTCTGGCAAAAATAAAGAATATCTAATGTGTAGAATAAATGGTTAGAAAAGTAACAAGTCGAGTGTACTGTAGCCGAATGTAGCAGAGAAAGAGTAGCATTTCTTCTTCACTAATTTAATTCTTCACTAAGAGTTAAAGTAAAAAGTATGTTACTTAAGTAAATGTAGGAGTGAGTATGTGTAACTCGTTACTACCCACCTCTGTATATACTGTATGTATGTATGTATGTATGTGTGTATGTACGTATGTATGTACAGTGTGTACAGTATGTATGCATAGTGGTAACTTGACATATGAATCTAATTACTTCCGGGAAACGAGTTCTTAAGGCAAAATCTTATCTTGAGAAACGTATTTTCTCAACAAAAATAGATAAATAAATAAATAAATACATAAATACATAAATACAGTAAATACACATTATTATATTACCAATTTCAAACGCTATATCAATATCCAAAACTTCAAAAAAAGACATTTAAATAAAGAAAAATATATAATTATTTAATATAATATTTTATATAAATATATAATATAAAATATAAAAATAAATAGACATTAACCCTCACTTAACCTTAATTTATGATTCCTCCTGGCACCAGCTGCTTTAAAATAAAATTGAAAGTGGCTCCCTTTCCTTCAGGCTGCGCTCCATGCTAAGTTACAAAAATCATGCACTAAATGCAAAAAAAAAAAAAAAAAAAGATTTATTGCAAAATTTTAGCTCTTAAGATGAATATTCGTAAGGCAGGGCGCTTGTATAGAGGTACAACTGAATAAATATACAAATACAGACCAAGACCTTTATATTAAAGATCAGAATTAGGAAAAGGTGCTCCTTGTGAATTCAACTGTGACCTGATTGATGGGACCAGATGGGCTGGTTTAAGTATTTCAGAAACTGCTGATCTCCTGGGGTTTTCACACAGAGTATCTAGAGTTTACACAGAATGGGGCAAAAAAAGTTTGCAAAAGTTCTACAAGTGGAAACGAGTAACTCATATACAGCGAATGGGCTTTAAAACATCAGAAGACCACGTCAAGTTTTACTCCTGTCAAATTTCAGCAGAGATCTGAGGCGATCATTGGCACAGACTCAACCAAACTGGACACTTTTTTTTTTTTTGATTGGGGAGGGAAAAAAAGAATCTGTCTCATTTGGGCTTTTTTTAATCACAGCCTGTCCAGTTTGGGAAGGTCTGTCTTTCTGACAGCTCAAACCAGTCTGGTCAATCTCCTCTAATCTTTCTTATCAACAAAGTATTGCAGCCTGCAGACCCTTTCGCTCACAGGATATTTGGGCTTTTTCGCACCATTCTGTAAAAGTTGGAGTTGTTTGCGAATTTTTAGGAGTTCAGCAGTTTCTGAACAACTCAAACAGTCCCTTATAGTCCTAAGATCACGGACACATTTTGTCTTCATTCTGATGTTTAATGAAAAAAAAAATTCTGCATGATTGGTATACATTGTCCTGATGGCACATGACATGGTGGATTGGATATCTGTATAGTCAAAGATACATGCATCACAGAATGATGTTCATTCTTTCAGGGTTACATGGCCAATGTCTTAATGTAGTTATTTTTCTGGATTTTTGTGCATATTTATATTTGGGGTATAGAGAGGGGGGGGTGATAGAGAGAGAGAGAGACAGATACAAAATGAGCTGGAGTAAAAATGGCTTTCATCCAACTTCCCTGTTTTCCAGCATCCTCTCTAATGCATCATAAACTGCTTTAGTCTGAACTGCTGCCAGTTTTTAACATATGACATTTTATTATGTGAATAAATCAGAGATGTTAAACAGATGTGAACGGTCCTGCTTTGACCTCATTAGTTAATTATGATGCTGTTGGATTATTGATTTGGCCCAAAGAGTGTGGACAGAATGAAACACAGGACAGCAGGGGTGTGATGATATATCTGTATGGCTATACACCATGATAAGAAAATACAGATTTTGTGTTGTTTTCGAATAGTAACCTGGACGCAGATATTGTGTGATCCTAGATATTATACTGTTATATGAATTGTTCATATCGTTTCAGCCACGTTATAAAGATACAGTTAAGTCTTGGTGTGTTCGTGTGTATCAACAACTTTATCAGGCACAACCTGTTGTAAAATCGACCTTGAAGTGACATTTGAGTGCTTGATGTGTGAAAATCTTCAGCACTGCTATGGGGAATTTGGAGCTAGAGAGTCTCTTTAATCAATATGTGAGGAATAAAAAAGGATGAACTGTGATTGAGACATTGCAGCACAGAAGACAAATCGATAACAAAAGGATTAAATGCACCCAAGTTTAACATTTTTCACTAACAATTAGTTATATGAATTTAGTTGAATTGTTGTATGAACATGTTAAAACATTTTTTAATGATGACTCATAAGGCAGCAATAACAAAGTAATAACGAGCAACTTTCAATAAGAAAGTATGGAAAACGAGGAAGTGAAAAACACATCTACACAATTTACACGTCTATAACAATATTTACAAAGCATCGTTACCACAAAGTGATTACAGTCATGCAAGCACTTATTACTGTGGTGAGCGGAAAAGCACCTCGAAATGCAAAAAGCATCCAACCATGCACCATCCAACCTTATCAAGTTCCACATGTTTCAGCTTTAAAATAACTTTAAATCCAATTTAAATAAGTACAGTATGCATCAAAATATACAATACTGAAACTCACGCATCTCGAATGCGCATGTGCGTTTGCCGAAGGAGCATAGCTTCAGACGCAGTTGTTCCCAGTAGTGAAAAGGAAGTTGTATTATGCAGTTGTTGTTGAAAATGGGTCTTTCAATAGAGAAAAAAGCATTCACAGTTGAGTATTATTTCCACTCATAGGGAAGTCGTTGTAAATGGGGACCAAGTTTGATTAAGGTGGCAGAACAATTCCGAGAAAGATTTAATAAGACGGCACCAAGTAACACTGTTATTTCTATATAACAATGTCTATTGTTACGAAATTTCACCATTCTGGAAGTATACCGTCTGGAAGTAAATCGTCTCCTTTTGCAGGAGTCTGCAGCAACCTTTGTTTTGGGATATGTCTGAGAATCGGCGTGAACGATATGAACACTGTGTACAGCGATGTGGTGTACACACACTTTGAACACTTCGTTACGCATACAGTGGTAAATAAACACGCTAATAGTGTAATAAGAAGTAAACTCACTAAGTAAACTCAGTATATTTTGGCGCATACTGTAATATTATTGTAACAAAAGTAGGAGGACATTGGTGGCTCAGTGGTAGGTTTCTCTCTCGCCTGCCATTTGCAAAGCCTGGGTTCAATTCGCACCCAACGGCCAAACCCTAGCCACTGGATGCAGTGCCGGTCACAAGCCCAGATAAAATAGGAGGGTTGCATTGGGAAGGGCCTCCAGCATAAAACATGTGCAAGGATGTGTACAAATCGGGTGGTCCACTGTGGCAAGTTAAGCGTGTTAATTCTAAATGAAAAGCATATATTTCATTTTCTTTTTCATGATTCTTTTCTGTTTTTGACAGATCTTCAGACGATGCTGGCTCGTGTTCAAAAAGGCATCAAGTAAAGGCCCACGACGATTAGAGAAATATCCTGATGAAAAAGCTGCCTACTTTCGAAGTTTTCATAAGGTAAGAACTTTACGTAAGTATTTTACTGCCTTGACATTGGTCTCCAAAATAAGTAGAAAGAAGAAAAAAAGTTGTTTCCTGTGAAGATTCTCAATCATCCAGGTGAGGTTGTTTGGAAGATGATTCAGATTTTATCCTCTGAGCTCAAGAATTCTCCCCTGCCTGAATGGGCTCATTAGGCTAACAGTGGAGAAAGTGAGAGTAGGTGAGAGAATCATTATGGAGTAGGAAAGGGAGGAGTGTTGTTAAGATGAACCAGTAATAGAGCGAGATTAGGGAAAGACATTAATATATAATAGCCAATGCAACCACAGGGGGGCACAATCCAGTCTCTTCTTGTACAAGCCCCAAGTCTGGATGAATGCAGAGGGTTGTGGCACGAAGGGCATCCGATGTAAAACATTTGCCAAATCAATCATGCGAATCATTAACAGGACTTCCATACTGGATCAGTCGTGGCCCGTATTAATAACGACCGCCACCGGTGCTGCAGGGTGCTGGTAGAAATTGAGCTACAGTTGGTCGAAGAAAGAAAGAAGGAAGGTGTGTCCATAGGCAGAGAGAGAAAGGGAAAGGCAAGGAGTGACAGCAGGGACTTTGAATGTTGGGACTACAACAGGGAAAGCAGGAGAGTTGGTTGACATGATACAGATTAGGAAGGTGGATATATAATGTGTGTACAGGAGACCAGGTGGAAAGGTAGCATGGCTAAAAGTTTAGGAGTATGGTTCAATTTGTTT
Organism: Clarias macrocephalus; assembly: GCA_011419295.1. NCBI lineage: Eukaryota > Metazoa > Chordata > Actinopteri > Siluriformes > Clariidae > Clarias > Clarias macrocephalus. The sequence goes on along the minus strand of JAAGKR010006233.1, from coordinate 17,178 downwards.
TACCATTGTGTGGATAGGAAAAGAAATGGAGTAGGAGTTATTCTGAAAGAGGAGTTTGTAAGGAATGTTCTGTAGGTGAAAAGAGTATCATAAAGGTTGATGGGTCTGAAGATAGAAATTGATGGTGTGATGTCCAATGTTGTTAGTGGTTACAGGTAGGATGCCGAGTTAATTCTGGAGTGAGTTAGAAGAAGTAATGCAGAACATCCCCAATGGTGAGAGAGTGGTGATTGATGCAGTTTTTTAATGGGCATGTTGGGGAAGGGAACAGAGGTGATGAGAATGTGATGGGCAGGTTTAGTCTTCAGGACAGTGACACAGGTTGATGATGATGGTTCATTTTGCAAAGAGGATGGAAATGGCAGTAGTAAATACTTTCCTCCAGAAATGGCAGGAACATATGGTGACATATAAGAGTGGAGACAGAAGCATTCAGGTGGACTACATCTTGTGTCTAACAAAATACATATGAAGACTTATGTCAGGACAGTATGCTAGGTTGGACAGTAAGGAGTGAGAGGTGGATTTGTACAGGTTGGCGAGGCAGAGAGATATCGATGGAAATTATGTGCAGCATGTTATAGTTATTAAAGATAGGGAAGGAAATGTACTGACAGGGCGCATGAGGGTGATGGGAAGATGGAAGGAGTACTTTGAAGAGTTGATGAATAAGGAAAATGAAAGAGACTGAAAAGTAGAAGAGGTGCCTGTTGTGGAGCAGGAAGCAGCAAAATCAGTAAGAGTGAGGTCATTGAAGAGTGGAAAGGCAGTTGGTTCTGATGACATACCTGTGGAGGTATGGAAGTGCTTAGGAGAGGTGGCAGTAGATTTTCTGACAAGTCTGTTTAACAAGATCTTGGAGAGTAAGAGGATCCCAGAGGAATGGAGGAGAGGTGTATTGGTGCCCATCTTTAAGAACAGAGATGTACAGCTACAGAGAAATAAAGCTGATGAGCCATACAATGAAGCTTTGGGAATGAGTAGTGCAAGCTAGATTAAGGGCAGAGGTGAGCAATATGGTTTCATGTCTAGAAAGAATACAACAGATGCAGATGTTTGCTCTGGTGATGGACAGTATGACAGATGACGTTAGACAGGCATAACTCCATGGACTTTGATGTTTGCAGATGACATTGTGCTTTGTAGCGAGAGCAGGGAACAGGTAAAGAAAAATCTGGAGAGGTGGAGGCATGCTCTGGAAAGCAGAGGAATGAAGGTTAGCCATAGCAAGACAGAATACAGGTATGTGAATGAGAAGGACCCAAATGGAACGGTGAAGCTACAGGGAACGGAGGTAAAGAAAGTGCAGAAGAGTGTGGAAAGAAGGTGAAGAGGTGTGTACAGCAGGTTAGGACAGGTGAAGAAAATTGTCAGATGTGTTATGTGATAAAAGAGTATCAGCGAGAATGAAAGGAAAGGTGTACAAGACAGCGGTATGTCCGGCAATGCTCTATTGCTTAGAGACAGTGGCACTGAAGAAAAGACAGGAGGCAGAATTGGCGGTAGCAGAGATGATGTTGAGGTTCTCTACGGGGAGGATGGATGGGATCAAGAATGAGTTCATCAGGGGGACAACCCATGTTAAACGTTTTGGAGATAAAGTCAGAGAGGCCAGATTAGTTTAGGACAGGTAGTTTGCATATGTTCTGAGGAGAGATTGTGAGCATTGTGAGTAGAAGGATGCTGAGGTTGGAACTGTCCTTTACCATCCAAGGGTTTATCCCTTATCATCCACTGCATTGAATGTGTACTTTTACAAAGGTCAAATGGCGACCAGACAGGTAGTACAGCTCCACTATTTGCCATTTGATGGCAAAGGCCTATCACTCAATTGCAGGATATCTTCATTCTTCATCAAAGTCCAGGTTGAGAAGAAGTGAGGAGCTGGTAAAGAAATTCTTTAGCGTTTGGAACCTCTTTCATCCACCGCACATGTTTAGGTTGGCCATTTCTGGTTAAATCGGAGGCACCTGTTGTTCGTTGTTGGCTGGAATAGGTGCAGTCTGCTTCCACCTCCATTGGTAGCTTAAATAATCTAAGGCCAATTCGATACCCCAGGTACAGTGCCTTGGTCAACACCAGATAGCACTTCTTGGAGTCTCAGTGTTTAGAGAGCACTTCTGGGGACTTTCCCCAGGTGGTGGAAGGTGGGTAGTCCAGGTGCCCAACTGTTGTCGCACAGTCTACTAGGTCCAAGGTCTACTTGTGACAGGAGCATCCCTCATTCTGTACAGTATATCCATGGACATAGGTAGAGGAGAGGCCTGCATGGCTGCTCATCCTGTGGAATGACAGACAGGTGGTCTTAAATTACCATACTCTCTGTGTCTAGAAGCAATGGGGATAGGGACTCCTCCAACAATGAACCACTTGGTTAGAGCTGGTACTGAAAGTTTCTCCCAGAGGACACAGCCTGGTGACCCAGAGTTCTCAAGCTGGATAGGGTCAAGGTGGTTCGGAATTGGTGTGCATGGGCTCATTTCGCTGGGTTTCTGTTTCCATGGACCAATCTGGAGGCCGTTTGTGTGGCTCGGGGAAATGCTCCTGCTTGAGGAACCCTTCTGGAAACCTAGATGTTTTGAGGCTTTTCTATCCCACCTGAAAGCCAGGGTGACAGGCACATAGTCCAGGGTTTTGATCATCTATTAGGGTGAAGTGGGAGCCTGCATTGTAATGGCTTCTCTCACCTCAGCTGGAAGGGAGGCCAGGAACCAGACAAGGGCCACAGGTTTTGTTACTGCTCATGCTGCATGCCAGTCAGCCTCCATCCTGTTGCAAGGTCTGACTAGTAAACTCACTGGTGAAACTCCATGGGCAGTGGATGCAGGAAGACCACACCATGGTAATATTAGTACTTTTATTTAAAGTTGTGAAGAAGGGGAGAGAAGTATTGTAGAGGTATGAGTCATGTGGTGGTGAATTGTCCTGTGCATGGCATAAAGGTTGGTGGTGGAGGTTGGCCTCGCGGGGTGGCACGGTTCAGGGTCATCAGTGACAGGCCGAGAGGAAATGTGAGGAATCTAATTCGGCGGTCAGCGTCCAGCGGCAGCTTTATATCAGCAAGCTGCTCGGAATTAGATGAGCTTCAGCGGAGTCAATATGTTTAAAGAAGAGCACATACAACATGAGAGGAGCATTTTGCACTCTACTCCCTTGTCTGACAGTTTGGTGTATTTTTTGTAGGAGAGACAAATCGCAGTGGGTAGATCATTATGTGCTGCTAGACGTGCCATTAGGCCATCCAAAACACGGGAAGTTCTGAATGGGCACTCTTCCTGAATGGGTGCTGACTGAGGAGCGACATTACTATTGGCCGTGCTGGCTTTAAGCCCTCCATCACACCAACCTAGCCGTCTACAGCTCTTTCATGCATTTAACTTCTGAGCTGTGTTTTAACTTCACAGACACATTTTGAAGACCAATAAGATTTATGTAAGCCTGTTAAAATAAGTTGCTTAATCGGTCCACTTTAAAAATCCACTTATTTAGAGTTCCTCATTTCACATATGGCAGAGCTTATTGTTTAGTACATAATATTATTTATTATTCCATTAGGAAATGTTTGCATAAATGAAAGCAGCTACAACATTATTTTCTTTCTCTTTTTAAATGTTTCAATTAATGTGCTAAATTAATAGGCGATAAATATGCTGAGCACTTTGCAGTAATGCTGCTGCTCTTTCTTATTCACCTAGCAGTAATTATGTAAATTATACTTTACAGTGTGATATAAAAGCAAAACATTATCAATAAATCAGTCATATTCTATAGAACCAAGGAGAAAGCTTCAAAAGATCTATATGTCTATGTCTATACATTCCTCTACTGAGCCATCTCTCTATTCTTGTTTCTTTCCAGCAGTCTACCCGTTTGTTCATCTGTCTCTGTCCACGTACCCATTCTTCTATCCAAATCATCTGTCTGTCCATCCATAATCTATTAATTCACCTATAAATTTGTCCATCCATTCAACCTATCCATACTCCCATCAATTGGTCCAGTCATTTTTTGTCCATCCAATAATCCATCTATTTATTTGTAAACGTGTCAATCTGTCCATCCATCCATCCATCCATCCATCCATCCATCCATCCATCCATTTATCCATTCTTTCTTCTACCCATTCAACACTGTCAATGCACTTGTATCCATTTGTACATCAGTCAGAACATGCATCCAACTACATTTGTCTACATTTGTCCATCCATCTGTTTGTACAAACCTATCTATTAATCCACTGTGTGTGTATATGCTTTTGTGTGTGTTTGCATGTGTGTTTCTGTGTGTCAGTCCATCCACACGTCCATCTCTCCAGCCAGCAATCCATCTATCCATTTGTCTTTCCATCTAATCATACATCGGACAAAAAAAATCATCCATCCATCCAGTCATCCAGCTATCCATCCTCCTGCCAGTCAGCCATTCTTGGTAATGCAGGCTCTTGAACTCTATAACATTTTTATTTACCTTTTCTGAGCGAATAAATGGCCCTTTTTCCAACTTGACACTTATATTTTAACTTTTGATCAGTAAAAGCTTTTTAATCAAATCTTAACAGATTTGTTTGTCCTTAAAATCACCTAAAATACAGTGAGTGATAGATTTGTTGCACCCTACACCTAGAGTTAGTCGGAAACAACAACTTAGAAAAACAAATGCAAAAATAATTCACACTTGCGAAAAACAATTGTAATGAATAAGACTCTGGTGAGACTTTCGAGCCTCTCTTGTGGGTATGTAACTTATAAACCTGACATTTCAACACTGTAATTTTATTTTATTTTTTCTTCATCGTGCTATAATGGCTCCTACTGGAGACATTATATCAAGTTGTAGGTTTTATAACTAGGAATTACCTCACTTTTATTGTTAAGGAAAATGAAGGTAATATTCAAGGAAAAAAGGAGAATGATGCTTAATAAAAAGTTAGCTTGAAGGGGAAAAGAAGATGCAAAATGCAGAATAGCAGATTTAACTTGAGCCTATGCAGCAACTTTGTGGCTAATCTTTTTGACGTTTATCAAAAAAAAATGTTTTATTTTAGAAACAAACAAATACCGCCCCACACTAACAGCCTTGGATCTTTTATGAAGACACTATGAAAAAGAAATCATTTAGCAGTAGACTAAAAAAAAAAAAATTCACCGGTTCACTTCCTGGTGAGCTGGGATTCAATAGGTGGTTGAATGCAGGGATGAACAAGAGAAGAGCAATTGCAGATGTAATCAATTGACCATGATGGATCAGCAGTACACAATAGAAGAGGAAGGAAGTCCAGAACCATGAAGGATTCACAGTGTGTCAGAGAGATTAGGCTACAAGTCCATGACAGATCCTCAATTGCGTGTAACAATGATGTAGATAATAAAAGCCAAGTATTTTCTTCCTTGAGTTATAATTAAAGTGCAAAAAACACATCTGCAGGGGTGTTTTGTCACTGCGGAAGTTTGTTCAGATATTTCGCACAGTTGAGCTTTGAGGGAATATAGCAATCATGTTGAAAGGTCCCACTGAAAAAGTGCCTAACGAGACAGACACAGTTGCCTGAGGTGGTTTAACGACAAGCAACACTCTGAGTGCACCAAAATGTCAAGTTATAAACATGGTGGTGGTGGTGGTGGGGGGTGATGGGAAAAAAACATGCTCAATGATGCTGTAAGACTTTGGAAACTCATAGACCCATGCTGGAAATGTTTAAACACTTTATACCTTTATGCACTGCTGAGAATGTGGCTGCGAGGGAAACATATTCTGCAGAGAGAACATGTCAAATCTAAGTTATATCAGCTTTATGAGATGATTTGTTCTCCACTTTATTTACTGTGTGGATTCTCTCTAGACTGCACTCTTGAAATTCACCTGGTTTTCAATGTCCTTGCAAGTCTTAGTGTTGTCAAACTTTTTTATTTATATCTCGAATGTTTGGCTTGTGAGTGGTGTGCGCACACTAAAGAAACACACTGAGAGATCCATCCATCCATCCATCCATCCATCCATCCATCCATCCAGTATCTTTATCTCATCCAGTATCTTTATCTCGCATTTACTTGTAGCATGATTACCTGGCCAACCATCCATTTTTTTCCCCTCAATCCAGCCATGTACAGTCGGTGGCATAGTGGTTAGCACTGTGGCCTCACACCTACAGGGTCATAGGTTTGATTCTATGTATATCTATGTATGCTTCCATGTTCCCAATATTTTGGTTGGGTTCCTCTCCCAGGTCGAAAAAAGCTGATTAGTAAAATTGGCATTTCCAAATTGCCTGTAATGAGTGTGTGGGTGTGTGTATGTGTGTGCCCTGTGATGGATTGGTGTACCCTGCCTCATGCACAAAGCCTCCTGGGATAGGCTCCAGGCCTCCTCAGCCTTATACGCAGGATAAGCCATATAGGAGAAAAATGAAAAGATGAACTCCATCCATCTGTCTAACCATTCCCACATTAATCCATCCATCCAAACAATGTTTCGGATGTTTCACTTGAGAAATCTATGGGAGAACCGATCAACCATTTAACATCCAAACAATATTGATGTCTCAAACATTGACACCTTGTGACATGAGTAGTTCCATCTACTCATACTTCTATCTAGATGTCCATCCATCCATCCATCCATCCAACCATCCATCCAACCATCCATCCATCCATCCATCCTGTATGATGTTTTGCTAGGGCACAACACAGACATGAGATGAGGTACTACGGAAAAAGGATAGTTTTATTTTGAAAATGTGCAAAGAAAGAGGTGCAAAGGAAGGGGTGGGAGAGAGGAAAGAAGTGAGGATGTGCACGTGCTGGTCTGCACAGCTGGCAAATAGGCACTCGGTGGGTGAGCAATAGTGATGGCAGAGTGGCAGAAATGGTTCTCAGACAGGAGCTCTTCCAGATTCCTTGACAGCACATTCTATAGTCGCGGCCAGCCGGGCCCATCCAGCCATCTTTCGGCCCAGCCTCAGGAGTGAGTCAAGTACGAAAATCCAATGTCTGGGTGGCTTTCCTGGCCGGGAAGAGGGGCATTACGTCAAGACAGTGGCCTTTTCCCTTCAGGCGGCTGTGTTGTGATGGCTGGTTTTCTGCGAAGCTGGAAGTGCTGGCGCAGCTCGTGCAGTTCTTCAGCGCTTGGCTCCCGGCAGGCGGTTAAACAGTGGGATAATTCCACACACCTTCAGAGCCCATGGGCACGTGGCATGGCCCCTTTCACGTGCCACTCTCTTTGCTGCTAGCATGTGATGACGGAAGCAGAGAGCAGACAGCGGCTCTCGCATGCTCCTCAACGATGCGCTTGGCAGTCAAGCGCCACGTCTCATTTTAAAGAGCGGAGCAAGCCCGAGGTCCATTGACGAATGTTTGCCGACAGCCGTGCCAGATTTAGCAACCCTGCCCTTTTACCCACCTGCAGAAGGAGAGGCCGTCTACTGTACATAGTGAGCTCTTTAAAGAGAGTGAGGGGTGAAAAAAAATTAGGGCGTACATCTGCCACTTATGCACTGCGGCAATACATATACTGTTAACAATGTCTTAAATCTTTGACTTGCGGCAAACACAGCAAGAGACATCCCTCCTTATTATATTCATCTTCATTTCATTATCCCATGAATTTTTTGTATAATATGGACCTGCATGTCATTTCCTTTTAATTTCAAACTTAAGGCTTTAATTCAATTCTACAAACTTTCATTTACTGGATAATCAAGTAAATCAAGCATAATCAGAGTAGAATATAAGAGTAGAGCACATAGTAAGCAATTTGAGTCTTTTTTTTTCCCCCTGTCTTAATCTTGTGTTTACCAAATGTAATGCTACATATTGAATTAAGTTGAATTAACATTCACTCGGCGTAACCAGTCCTGACTGCAATTAAATGGACATGGTGATTGATTGAGTTTGAGTTATTGCCCTCTGTTCTGGTCTGGCATTCGGGTGCTACAAGAAGAATCAAGAGGTTTAGAAACTCATTTATTCCTCTGGCCATAAAAACACTTTGCTCTCTATCAAATTGATCGATGTGATGGCATCAGGCTTTTGTGATATAGGGGCATCACTTGATAATGCAGTCTGACTTTCTTATTTTAGAAACTGCCATGTTCTGTCTGTGGTTCCTTTTTTTTGTGTGTGTGTGTGTGTGTCATCGCTGCACAACAAATACGAATTCACCAATTTATTCACACAGTATCAGGTTCCATTTAAATAGAATAGTACTGTGGTATTGTCTGGAAAAAAAAATTAAAAATGAAAAAACAGCCACGACATCATTTAGAACCCTTTGTTTTTTAAAAATGTAGCAACAGGAATGAAATGTTAGACAGTTATTGCAGTATAAAAAGCAAAAGTCATACTGGTAACAGTACATGACCTGTATGGTAGAGTATATTATAATAAATGATGTTGAATTATATTATCGCTGTGCACATTTTCCAAAACTATGATTTTTCTTCTGATTTGCCGGAGTGTGAGCTGTGCCGTCTGCTGCGAGTGTGACTAATATAAGCACACAGACACACACACACACACACGGTTTTACACCCCCAAAGTCCCCAGTTGGCAGGAAATTCAACATCTGCTGTCAAAATGTTTCTGTAGAGCAGAGTTTGTGGGAAATGCAGCTGAACTTCTGTTTTTAGATATTTATTATTATTATTTTTATTGTTGTTGTTCAGAGAAGTTGGAGCTGGGTTTTGTCACACGTAGAGTAAAGTGCATAGGGTTTCTCTGTCCCTGAGGTACTTGACACTGCATATGAAACAAAAACATTTATTATTCTTTTAAACACTTTTATACCGTCGCTGTCAGATTTGAAGCAGCAGTCAAGTGACTCTTCTGTAAATACCACTCTTTTTTTTTTTTAACCTTGCCGTTTAATGTTTTCCTGGCTCATGGTATATTGTGATACTCTTTCGTACCATAGTTTGACATATAAATTTAAATGCGTTATAAAAATCAGGCAAAAAACATTTTTATTCAGTCAGTGCTTGTTTTTCTGTTGAATTCAAATCAGTTTGAGGAATTAGTTATGAATCTGATGAATCATTTTTATCAGACTTTTCTATATGATGTATATAAAGTCCAACCTCGGCATACGAATGCCATCACTTAGGAATTTTCACATCAACAATAGAAATTTTGCAAGATATTGCAAAAGTGGATTTTATTTCATATTTTACTTCACTTGCATGTCTTCCAAAATGTTTAGATTTTTTTTATATGCAAAAATATGATTATAGTGTTGGAAATTGGTATTATTGGTAATATTTTTGGGTGGCTGGATTATCTGCATCTAATAATTTGCATTATAAGAATTTTCGCCTTGAGAACTCGCCTCCAGAAGGAATTAAATTCGTATGCCAAGATTCCGCTGTACAATAATTCCCCAACATACGAACGAGTGCCATTCCGAGAGCTCATTCGTAAGTCCAATTTGTTCATAAGTCCAATAAACACTGTCTAGATAGTAGGATACTAACACAATTGGCTATACACAGTAAAGTAACATGTTCCATGATCTTGTCCTTGTTTTTTAGAATCTCACTGATGGTTAAACTATTCTTATTAAAAGAACGAGCGATGTCTACCACATTCTCTCAATTATTTTTACTTTTGTCTATATCATTATTGCTTGGCGCTTCTTAGCAGTTCCAGCTTCATCAACGCAGCTTTTATTCTTGCATCCGGACATCCTGGGTTACACGCTGCACGCACTTGACCTGTGCGCCGGACATGTGCTTTAACTTACATCAACGCATGTTCGTATCTTCGAAAAGTTTGTAACTCGAATGTTCATATGTAGGGAACTGTATTTCCTTTTAACAGTTAACATTATACCAGCTCAGAATGTTTCTCCTTCATGCCAGCAGAGGTCCTGCGTATGGAATCATTTTCACAGCTTCCCGTTTGCTCGCCTTATAAGGATATTAACGCTGACCCTTTTCTGCGATGTCTTACCTCCAAGCTCTGAGTCTTAAATCTAATCTTAACCCTTGTCCTGATTAATGACTAATTTTGTATTATAGGCTTAGTTATCGCAATTAAAACCTTCAGCACATAGAGCCTCAAAGTTGTTCCGAGTCACTTGTATTGCACAATACTTATCACAGTGAATAGCATGGAAAATAATAAACACTGGGGTTTATGTGTTTACATCGCAAATTTGATTTGGATTCTATTCATAATAAAAGGTTTCAGTTCTTTTATACATGTACTACAGTAATTTTGCCACGCTAACAATTTTGCACTTATTATACAGTATAATACACGCCTGCTGAAATTACTTTTCCATCATGTCACAGTTGTTTAACAGATATAATATACAGTATATTATGCTGCTGGTAAAAAACCAGCTGCAGCTGCAACAAACAACCTGCACAATCCTTTCAGCTGGTGCACATACCATGATGATTACATCGTCCCTTTGTCATTGTCTTTTGTTCCCTTTTTTATTCTTTTCAGTAATGAGTTTTGTCGTTTACTTGCGTAGATAACTGAGCTGCACAACATCAAGAACATTACCAGAATGCCTCGGGAGACAAAGAAACATGCCGTGGCAATTATCTTCAGCGATGAGACGTCAAAGACATTTGCCTGCGATTCAGGTAAACGATCTCTCCATCCTCACAAAAGTATTGCACATTACCATTATACTAAAAAGAGAGAGAGGGAGGGAGAGAGAGAGTGCACGTCTAATGGTCTAAAGCATATTATTATGCACAGAAGTTGAACAAATCAAATTTATCTAGTGAGTAAGTCAGAGTAAATGCCAATTGAGCTATTATAAACTTATTTAAAATATGGAAAAAAAAGCAATAATTGAATACATCAAAGCACCTAATACAATAAACTACTTGGTGTAATAAATGATTAAAGAAGCTATCAAACCAAAATGAATACAAGGTAGGAAGTTTTCTCAGTACACCGGAGGGATGGTCAGACTGCTTGCTTCACATCATCATCATCATCATCATCATCACTGCTGAAACACTGGCCTCCCATGCAGGAACTCATTTAATGCCCCTTTCCTTTAATGGAAAAATGTTCTCGTTTGATCACCAACAGCGTTGTGTTTTTGTAAGACAACGCACGACCTCATACCACTCGGGCGGATTGATGGTATCCCAGCACTAGGATAAGTGCATTAGTGTAGCAGGGTTTTATATAGAGAAATCAAGATAGAGGTTCACTCTGTTATGTTGCACAATCAAAAGTCCCAGATTGACATGAACACTACCTCATAATAAAGTATAATAATCAACCAGATCAGATTTCAACCACTAGCTAAATTTCCATCAACGATTCCTTGAATGTGCATCACAGGTCTCTTAGAAGCACAGATCCCCACTTTGGGAACCACTCAATCAAAGAATTGTCCACTAATCTTGGAACGAGTCAGTAAAAAACAAGAGTCATTCAAACAGCTTGATATTCCAATTCTTCTATGTAGCAAGCTACGATAAATTGTTCATTAAACTTTGGACCAGAATTTCAAAACCAGGATTGCATCAGATTTTTCCGAAAAGCAGTGTGAGTGCAGCTTAAAACGCTTTTTAGCAAATTCTTAATTATAATTTGTTTTAGACGATCATTATTATTCGGCTAAAAGAAGGAAATAGATGAGACAAAGCGTTTCCTTATGTCTCCACATATTAAATGATAAAATAAAGTTAAATATACTGTACAGTATGTACAGCATGCACTGATGAGCGGGTCCAAGCACCTTGCGCTGTCGCCTTGGCAGCAGATTCCAACCTGTGTGTTGATGTGATCTTTAGAAGAAAGAACAAGAGAGCCCTTCACACACTATGACAGCAGCAACATCAGACATCAGCACTTTCATAGCGATGATGACGATGACGTAATGGCCATGACGTCATCAAGTGATGTCATCGCGCGTGGGCCCTAACCAGTTATTAATACGTCCAATCAGATTGCACCACACTCTTGCCAGGCGTCAATCATACTTACTGTATGCTAAGGTTTTCTTATTTTTCTTATACTTTTCTCATATTTTTCTTATATTTTGTATTTCGTATTATACAGATATTCAGATATTTTATTCTTTCTTAGTTAAATTTACTTATATATATATATATTTGTCAAATTTACTTTTTGTTTTTAATATTTATTTCCCATATAGATATTCTTTCTTTGATAAAGTCACTTTTTTTTACTTTCTATTTTGTTTTTCATATTTATAATTAATAGTCTTTGTTTTAAGGTCAAGGGCAGTCGTCTAAGCATTTCACTGCATATCGTACTGTGTATGTGACAAATAAAATTTTCATTTGAATTTGAATTGTATTATTTTCTCATTATGTCCGGCAGGTTGGTACATATGAATACAGCGACATGCGAATGCTTTTCATCTCGGAGTGATGGTGTAAGGAATTGGACCTAGTATTTATACTGAAAAGCACTGCAGTCCCACCTTAAGGTTCCTACCACATTTAAAGCGTATTATTCAGTAATTAACATGATTGATTCATTAACACCAGTGAGTCTAATGGAAACGGGATGCAGTTATGAGAGTGAGGGATGTTGGTCTGGACCGGATGACAGATCCTGTAAGATTAAAAGGTTAAAAAATTGCTGCAGTGAGATCCAATTCATCTAAGCTTAACTCAGGGCTAATTCAAGGCAGTATAATAGCTTGTACTGAAGAACACAAAAGGCAAGGAGTTGGTACACACAGTACAGAGACGTGCCACTAGACCTGTCTAATAGACTAGTAAAAGTACATGAGCAAACAGAGTCAAATGAAAGTATTGATTTACCACGTTGTATGTAACACGGTGTTGGTTTAATACCTGCTGTAATGAGAGGTGCTTTAAGAACTGCTTCCTCCCTCCTGCAGCCTGACTTTATAAGATGAATGTGATGGAAGATTAAATTCTCCAAACCTCAGATGTTCATTGTGCAATTCATTTTTATATCAGATAAAAAAGTTTAATTACCAGGAACCGTGCAGTACGACTCATCTTTCAGTAATCTGTATGCAGTTGTAAAAAAACTATTAGTATTTATTACATTCATTTGATCTGATTATGTTTATTGTGTTTACACCATAGTCTCATCTCAATCTCGTATCTGTACATCATTCCTGCACTGTGCTATTAAACTCCAAGCACAATACAATAGCAATACAAAGTGTTCCCTGCAGATCTCCACCGTTTGATTATAGCCATAGTCTTGTGCTCTTTTACTCGGACTACAAATGAGATATTTGTTTAAGCCGTTATGAAAAAACACACAGCTGCGGTTTGCGCAGAGCAAGAATCAGTTGTTACACACACTGTCTAGAAATGCACTTGGATTTGTAGTCTCTTGTAATAATGATAATTAAAAAAGATTATTCATCTAGTACTGTGCAAAAGTCTTACAGTAGACGCCATATTATCTGTAGTACAAATGTTGTTATATAAGTTTACTATGTCTGCATTATTATGTACAAGACCACTCCCTACTGCACAAATCTGTACCGCTTATGTTAAAGCCAAGAGTCTCCACACCAAATATTGACCGTTTATTGTTTATGTTAGTAATTAGTTCTTTTTACAGAAGTTTCTTTTAATGTAGAAATGTTTGCAAAAGCTTTCGTTTGGCTGTTCCCAAGACTTTTGCACAGTACTGTAAATAAAACACCTGTTAGGTTTTACTGAGCGTGCTGGAGAATATGAGTTCTTTTGGTGACTTCGTCACACTCGCTCCTTTCTATTTTCATGCGAAACCCAGGAGTCGAAATTATTGATTTTTTTTTTTTCTCATCTGAAAACTGGTCTGTCATGTAACATGTCGCTTTCTTTACAGGCATGCAAATATTCTTCTGTAATGTTATTTATTCCTTAATGTTAGTGTATCTTTGTAGGGAATGGTCGTGTACATAATAATGCAGACATAATAAACTTATATAACAACATTTGTACTACAGATAATATGGCGCCTAAGACTTTTGCACAGTACTGTATATATATATGTGTGTGTGTTGTTATCGTGGTTAGTCTCCGTTGCTCATATCAAAGGGGTTGTCACAGCAGACTATCCGATCCGCACAACAACTTGGCACAGGTTTTATGCCAGATGCCCTTTTTGACCCAGTCCTCCCATTTTATCCGGGCTTGTGACCAGCACTGCATCCAGCGGCTGGGGTGTGGGTAATGTCTGGGACTTGAACCGGGGCCCTACACATGACAGACGAGAGACCTACCACTGAGCCACCAATGCTCTCAGCTGTACAGTATATACAGAGCCAGCCAAAAAATGTAGACATAGACTGTATGTCAGCCAAAAAAATCTATATATATTTATATAAATTTATTTATTTATTTATTTCCTGCCAGCTGTTGTGCACGTCTGCGACTCTCTTTTTTGACACTTGTTAGATATCTTGCCATCTGCTGAAAAATGAGACTGGAAGCCGGAAATCATTTTTTCCCCCTTACTCTAAACCTGGCGTCCATCCATCTAGCCATCTAAGCGTCCATCCATCCTTTTGACTGTCATCTGTTTTAATGAGGGCGACACAAGATCAGAGTCTGACTTTGATGGGCACAAGTGTAAGAAGATTGATTAAGGAAGGATGACAAGGTAAGGTGTAGAAAAGAAAACAGCAGTTGTACACGACAGAACCGGGACACGAGCGCAGGAGCAAAACAAAATAAGGGTGAATAAACACGCATTATTGAATGTTAACCAGGACTATCTAGTTCATGTGACAGTTTAATCGCTTTCATTTCCCATCCGCAGCCAATTCTCCCTTATCATATGACAGTTACAATCCAGGAAGGTTGAAGGCTAACAAGTATTTCTTGTAAATAAGTTGCATTATTTTCCAACTAGAGCGCAGTCTGTGAAATTGATCACTGCCACTTTAGTTAATGCTGCTGATTCTACCATATGTCCATGAAGTGTCTACTCTATTTTTTTGCTGCTTCTGGTAACGCAAATCAAATCAAGGCAAAGCAAATCAATCAATTTATTTTATATAGGGAAGGGATATCTCACAATTACTTATAATAGTCAGCAGGGGGCGACATTACCGCTTCAAGTACTACACCCAATACACTGTGGTTATGTAACGCAACATAATGCGCAAACTGTAGTGAAGTAGAAAGTACAGATATTAGGAGTAAATGTAAAATGTGTCCAATAATAAAAGTACTCAAATAAAGTACAGATATGTGAAAACTGAACTAAGTAAATGTACTGTACTTAGTTACCTTCCATTTCTGGCTGTGACATTATTGGGATTCAAACTCATTACCACTTTTGTCTAGCACCATAGTGTTTGATGTAGGTGGAATAAATGTGTACCTCTGAACATTCTGTTTTATGAATTCCGATATTGTTAAAATCTGGCCAGAGAGGAAATATTCTGTAAAATTTTGTAATTTTTTTAAACTGATGAGCAGCTTGTGATTGGATAAAACATAACACAGTGTCTTTTATATAAGCTGATTTGGGTTATGTTTAGAACTACAACCATTTATTTTGTTGCTTTTTCCACTATACTAGCGTTTTGTTTTTAGGATTTGATTTGGTCCACTGGACCTGTGATTCAGGCCGAAGTCCACCTGTTTATGACCTCTTACGTAATACAGGGGTGAGTCAAAAATTATCCGCACGTTGGTTATATGTGTGTATGAATGGAGAGAGAAGTTCACGGAAGGTTACACATCAAGAAGTGTTAGCCATCAAGAAGGAGTCAGACGTCCGTTCATGTCCACAGCTGATGACAACATTGCATCCTCCCTATAGTCCTGATCTGGCTCCATCGGTCCACCTGTTTGATCTCGCTCTACCTTTCACCTGATTGGTCCCCTGAATGCAGCCCTGCGAGGACGAAGCTTCACTTCTAATATGAATTAAAGAAGTGAAGACAGCGGTTCATTCGTGGCTCACAGCTTATCCTACAGTATTTTTAATGAGGGAATACAAAAGCTGGTTGACAAAGTGTATTGAAAAGCAAAGAGATTAGGACGGTCGAAAATGTTATTTAATTCAGATAAATTCTACAGCCAGATTGTGGATCATTTTTGACTTACCTTCGTAGATAGCAACAATAACCAGTAACAAACCAGTAATCAAAGATACCAGAAGGTCCCATTGAAATAAATAGAATATAGAATCAACTGGATGTAACTTACAACCGGACATAAACATTGTGCAAATCTTTTTTTGAGACACTTAGTTCATTTCATTCTTTTGATCAGAAATAAAATAGAATGTTACATTTTCAGTAAACAGACCCCCAACCCGTCTACATACACAAATTTGGCTATAGTTCCAGTAATGAAAATATTACAATGCATCTAAGGACATATTGTTATAAACAGAATGAGCAGTTCTTCTCTCATATCTTCTGGTCCGAGTCGTTTGTTCTTTTGTCACGTGACTCTCATAGACGCAGGAAACAGAATTGAACGGTTCTTCTCATGAGTCATTCATTCTTTTGAATCTATTGCACTGCATAGTGTCTATGGGAGTCACGTGACAAATGAACGAACGATTCAGACCAGAACACTCAAGAGGTAACCACTCATTTCTGTTTCCTGTACATAACCTACGGAGGTTTCGCGATGCTTAGAAGAACGAACAAATGAACCGATGAATCGTTCATCAACAACCCATTACTACAAGGGGTAAAGGTTGAAAGCTCAAACTGTGAGAGAACTGCATTAATTAATTCATAAAAATGATTTTAAAAAATAATAAAAAAGGATGATGTAAGAGAACAACTCAGAGCAAAAGTGGGTAAAAATACAAGCACAAGCACAGAGTAACAGCTGACTGAGAATTGTATATAAAGTGTTCTTGGTGGAGGCATTCATGAGGCACAAGGTCTATACTTAGAGGAACTGCACAGTTGGTATGCATACTGAGCGCAGAGTTTTTGGCAACGAATACGAAACTAAAAAACAAAACACAAAAGACATTGTGATGTGATGCAATCTGTTGTAATGCACCCTTATTCTGTTCCCATTTGTCAGTCAGTATGAGCTTGTACATGGGCTATTGCTCATGAAATTTGAATAAAAACATAATATGTCTAGTATTTTAAAAAGTAGTGTCTTTGAAAGGTACTGTGCTAGTGTCTTGACTTAAACATGACTCTCTGTCCAGGATCTGTCTACTGAATAACACTCATCGTCTATAACGCTTTATCCTGTATTAAGGGCCACCGGGGGGGGGG
>JAAGKR010006232.1:0-44578 GCA_011419295.1 Clarias macrocephalus | reverse complement strand
ATAATAATAATAATAATAATAATAATAAACTGTTTATTTTATCTCTCGCATAAAAACCTTCCGTAACGGAAACTGATAAAAACAAGCTGCAGCTGCTGTCTTTACAGAGCAATATTGTAAAGGCAACACCGAAACTGGCATTACAAAGTGATCACGTCGCTCACACAATACTGCTGACATATTTCTCGTTCCTCGTAACAGAAAGAGAAGAACAGCAGGTGATTTAGACCAACTGCCTGCACTGGGCGAACAGCTCCAGCGAGAAAGACCAGTGAGATGAAAATAAATAAGTGGAAACACAGTGGATTAACACTCTTATCAGTGGAACACCTGAGATGTGCACGTCAGACAGAGCTGCTCGGGCACAGCGCTGATAAATGTGGCCGAACACGTCATTTAATAGAAGCTGCTGCCACTGATAATAAGTCACGCAGAAACCTGGGGCACTAGACAGAATCTATTGTGTTTACTCTCTGCACTCAGTGGATGCGACTTTAAGGTTACAGGGTTGAAACAAACACAATCTAACAGCTAACTATCAATGAGTTTGTTTTATACAGTATATCCATCTTAAGTACCGCACAAGTGTTCTAGGGAGAATGCATTAAGGCTTGTGCATTAAAGGTCTGCAATGCTGCTTCTTCACAATATCTACAGTAAAAAGCACTGTGCAGATCTACAGTACAATAAGTTCAAACGTGCATTTATTCCAACCGAATGCCTTTTTATCATGTCGGGAAATAACTTTCAATTCTGAATACTTGAATAAAGATAACGCTTGTACATCCCATTTAAACACATTGAATAGTCAGACATTATTGCTGATGTCACTACTGTAACAACGGCTGTCCTGACCGTCCTGACATCCGCCACCAGAGGTCATCTTCACTCGGATACGGGACTGTCATTACCATTAGCCTTTATATTGTTGTCACTCATCAGCACCGAAGGATTTATACTTCATGTCACGTAGCCGTTAAAGGACTAAACTGCATCATTTTATATTTAAACTTTATTTACAGGAAATGAAGGAGAATCCGACTATTCGTGTGCGTGTGTTTGTGTGTGTATGTTATGCGCCAATACGGCAACCAGCTTTTCTATTGTTTTCCCCCCACATTTTACAGTTTTTTTTCCTCAAGCAAAAGCAAAAAATAAAAAATATAAAAAAGAGTCCATCATACAGTAGGTAAGGTCATGTGATATTCAAAAATCAACACATTGATTTACACAGTAATTTACACACTGGTGAAATGTTTAAAAAGCAGTCATTAAAAAAATGTTTGTTTGTTTTTTCCTTCAGTTTGCATTAACACGAAATGATGAAAAGCAACAAAGCTTTGGAGTCGATCGAGTTATTTGCCGTCACTTTGCATTAACCATTAGACCCATCAACACCGCGGTGTCCTGACACACCCAACACCCATTATCTACAGAATACCCACTTACGCTGTGTAGGGTCATGCAGGACACAAGCACACACACTCACACACCTGATCACACACAAAGGGCAATTTCGCAAATTCAGTCATGTATACATGCATGTCTTTGGGTTATGGGAGAAAACTGGGATACCAGGAGGAAAGCCACTAACCAGACAAACTCCACGCCAGAGCCAGAGTGGAGCCGGGGTGAGATTCGAACCCGCACTCCGGTATGTGCAACGTGACAGCGCTATCTAATAACACAATCATTTCTAATAATGATCTTCAGCATCTTTGTAAAATGGACACACAGTTTTTTCAGAGAGGCAGAGAAAGCGCATAAGGGCCGAAAGATGCAAAGCATAAACCTCTAAGGTAATTAGTTGATGCGAAGTTGCTAACCGAGCAAGTAAATCCCCAACTCAGCACACTCTCATAGACGTCAACATGCGGCAAAAAAGGAATGATTCTGTGCTCAAATCCAAAGCATGCGATGTCAGTCTCACCTCAAAGACTTCATTTCCTTCCAGATGTTTCTTTACCCTGATTGCCATGTTGACTCTTATTTTTTTGAATAATTGAATTCATTTGAACGAATTTATTAAGAAACTATCATGTTAGTGATGTGAGTAGTAGTCTCATACCATCTGTTTTCCAGTAAAGCCTAGACCACTGTCTTTAAAGACAAGCATACAAGTACAGTACGGTCTTTAACAAATGTAATAACTCATCACGAAGAGAACAGGACTGAACTGAACTCTGAATACAGCCCTCGTCTTTCGCCTTCTAGATTTCTCTTTTATGCTGCTGCGCTCTCCGTTTTATATAATCTCTTCTTTTTTATTCGTACTTGTCATTGTAATAATCCTACCCGGGATCGCACATGAAACAACAAGTTGCAATTATATTGCTACATATTGCGATATGGCTTGCAGTAGGCCTACTGTATATTAATAACAACTAGTGTCACAGTTAAGGATCAGCCTGTTATAAACACACCCACAGGAAAAAACCTACCTGGAAACTGTCAGAAAGCTCACGGAGTGCCATAAAACAAACACAAAAATCCTCTGTTCGTTCGCTTAATTCTACATACATTACACTTCTGAAATCTCAGTATTGCAAACGACAGCATGATAAATTGTGCAGCTCTAACCCCGACACGCCATGCTGCTCCATCACTTCTCGATGCAATACCAAAGTGTGATCTTAACAGCTTCAGATTTCCAATTTTAACATGACTTAAGGCAGTATTACTCAACACATTCATAACCACATTTTAAATAGGTCAGAAATTCATGTACAAAAAAAAAAAGAAAAAAAAAAAAAAGAAATTTAAGCAATAAGTCAGGACCCAAAGCTTCATACATTTCACTGGTTATTCTAATAATACATTTCAATGAACATTACGAATAATTGAATTTCACATACTGAGGCTTCACAGGGGGATAATCCTAATCGAGTTAATTTTCCAATAAAGTTTATGTTGATTTAGTCATTTTTATATATTATGATAGTTGGTGTTGTAAGGTTTAATCTTTTATTTCGATATTAGTTTGATATTATTTTGATTTGAAACTAAAAGAGTGTGTGTGTGTGTGTGTGTGTGTGTGTGTGTGTGTGTGTGTGTGTGTGTGTGTGTGAGAGAGAGAGAGAGAGAGAGAGAGAGAGAGAGAGATATCGAATCGAATATCAGGTTGTCTCCATAGGAACACTGTCCCTAAGGAACCCAATAAATCCTTTAGCTGCTCCTACTTCTCTCCACACACACTGCATAATATTAGCTTATAGAAATAAACCTTAAGACAAAAAAAGGGGGGAAATCTCTCTAACAATATACAATATATATATAAAATCATTATACTCAGTAGAGACTCAAATACAATTTGTGGCGAAGGCTAAATTTCAATTGAATTGATTTCGGTGTTGTGCTCTCCCACGGTGAAGAATGTCTCACACTCTGCGTGAACAAGTTCTGTAGATGTGTAACCCTAAATCTAAACCTAATCCCACACCCACCTCACAGCACGGTGGCTTAGTGGTTAGCACTGTTGCCTTGCACCTCCAAGTCCTGGGTTCGATTCCCTGGTCGGGTCTGTGTGCATGGAGTTTGCATGTTCCCTCCTGCTTGGTGGGTTTCCTCCCATAGTCCAAAGATGTGCAGATTAGACTAACTGACAAATGCCTGTAGTGTGTGAATGTTAACTGGTGGTCTTAACATGGTTGTACAAGATGGGAATAAATACAGTGGTCACTATTTGCCTCCATGGTCCCTTCTTGTACTACAGTGATTCATGGATGGATGGAAACTAATATCTAAAATGTATTGCAGCAATAACATATACCAGATATAGTTATATCTCGGGGGGGGACTTAGGAGACAGCGCTGGTTAAAGTGGTAAATGACCTACAGTACTACTGCACTCTGATCACGCTTGTGTTTCCTGATGTGTTGCTTGACCTTAATGCAAATTTGTACACCACCGATCTTTCTATACTCCTTCATATGGTAGAAAATGTTGCTGGCTCGGACCTCCCCTGGCTCAGGTCTTACAGTATTAAATGTGTCTCATTTGAGTATACAGTATATAATCTTTCTGTGTGTGTTTTTCCTCTCTCTCTCTCTCTCTCTCTCTCTCTCTCTCACTCAATTTGTTGAGCGACACTTGCTACTCCTGAGATGTCACTAATCCTGACCCTTTCTGCTCTCCGGACGTGCCTGATCCATCCTGATCCCCTACATCTGGTTGGAGTTCTCATCACTTTGGAACTGCTCCCTGCTGCTGAGGACGGCCCCATATGGAGAGCCCAAAGATACACTTGGACTGCTGCTGATTCGAACATTTTTTGCGACAACGGATTGAAACTAAGCTTGCCATGATAGCTTTGGGAATGTAAATCCCACAACAAAAACACTTTTCTTCTGCGCGTTAAAGCTATAACGCATTTCCTGGTTACAGACTTTTGTGTTCCAGGTTTCCTTTTGATTCTTTGGTTCCTCTAAGGATTTCTTCATACTGTATCATTTCAGGAAGTTTTTCCTTGCCACTGTCACCTCTGGTCTGGCTCGCTCGTTACAGATACATTTATCAATTTTACATTTATATATATGCAGTTTATATATTTCTGTAAAGCTGCTTCGTGACAATGTTCATTATTTACAGTGTTAAACACACAAAACTGAATTGAAGTGAAACGAAACCAGCACTATTGTTTGCCTGAAGCGAGCCTCAATGTCAATGATCAGTGATCGATGACACACATCAGTCCTGCTGGCGGAGCTCCACATACTAACTGCTGCATTATTGTCCTCACAGAGCTAAGCAGCAGGCCTGACATTCATTAAACACAAGTTCACATCAATACGATTTTATAAACAAATGCTGCTTGATATTGGCAAAAGCTATAATTTTTGTTAAGTAGTCTATAATCTTGCAAGGCTCCTGAAAGTGTCCTTCATACTGGTTGTGTATTAATGTTCTTTTCAGGAATTCACTGGAGCTGATGGAAATGGCACAGAAAGGGGCCAAGATACTACATCGCAGGAAAACCGCCATTTAAGGACTTTTATAAACCCAAACAATCCAATTTAGTAAAAACAAACCTGTATATCTGTGTTACAAAAACAACACAGCCAAAATAAATTATTTCTGCAAATCAGTCTGAATTTTGCATGGAACGTTCTCTGATTTATTGCTAGCCACATGCCCCCTGCTTAGCAACTAGTACACGGTGAGAGTGCGAGAGACAGAGTGATAAAGTAGAGTGATTATACGGAGAGAATCTCTGTGGGGGACGAGGACACGAGATTTCTGTTCTCCTCTGCAAAAAAAAAAACGAAATAATTTCAAGGTAACTGCAGGGAAATGAGCATTTCAGGAACACAATTACAAATGAATGGGATGGGGGTGTTTCGGATACGAGGCAGCAGAGTAAGTGTGTATCAAATCTAATGATCCAAAGAGGACCATATGGATACTATGTCTTGGAGATACAGTAAGGATTGTCATTAATGTAAAAAAATAAAGTTTTGAAAACTTTTTAACACTTCGGACAGGCCGTTAAAATACAAGCATTAAACTGTAGCTGCTTGTGACCGGGAATAAAGGGAGCATATTTATTTATAAACATGTTGATGTTTATATCCTTCAGCATGCGAGATTCCTACTGTATGACGAGCTCAATACGGGTTTGCAATGCAAATTCACATCTTCATCACATTTATGGCTCCGTGTTCATACGTTCCTTCTACAGCAACAGATTTGTCACTCGATATTGCTGTGCATTTCAGTACGACAAAAGCAGATCTATAAACAGCTTTCTCCTGTAAACAATTTCTCCACACTCCTGCGAGCACCTCCCTCCGCCTGCTGCACTCTCTCTCTCTCTCTCTCTCTGCCGGATGCGATCGGAGAGGAGAACTGTTCTCCTACTATCGCGGCGGATGGGAATCACATAGAGACGCAATTAGCATGAGCCCTGGTTGCCATGGCAATTTGTAGCTGTGCATCTGCTTGAATGAGAAACGCCACTTTCCACAGGCCTGGAGACGCCCACGGATCGGCGGAGCTGCACCGCAGGTACTGCGCATGTTTTGGCAACGTGTACACAGAGGCTGCGCCGAAGGAATACACTCTTACTCAAAGCAACAAAAACATCTTATCTTGCTCCACTGCCATCACATATCCCAAATCTTTATATTGTGGATGGAGCACGGTTCGGTTTTGACACTCTCTTTGGACTAAAACCGGACCAACCATGAGTAGTTGTCTGTAACGGGTTCGACCCAAAGTTGCACATGAAACACAGACACGAGGCGAGATCTTAGAGGAAAAGGATAATTTATTTACAATAAATAGGGGAAGGAAAGGGTAAAAGGAGGGAGGACGGAAAGAAAGGGAAGGAATGATGTGTGCACGTGCGTTGGTCCGAGGCAGTGCCCAGCTGGCATGCGGGCACACGGCTGGCGGCGGTGGGCGGAGTGGCAGAACGGAGCACGCAAGGCAGCGCTCCTGCATGCACCCTGGACGGTTCCTCCCCGCTGTCGATGGCCGGCCTGGCCCCTCCCAGCTTCCTTTGGGCGCGGCCTCAGGCGGGAGTCTCGCTTGGACATCCTTCGGCTGGGCGGCTTTCCCGGCTGGGATCGGTGACCTTAACGCTATCCTCCTCGCGGCCTTTTCCTCTTTGGCGGCGAGGACGCGAAGGCGAGCTCGACGCGGGAGCGAAGGATGCCGTGGGAGCTCGTGCAGCTCTTTCCCGCGCTGTCCTCAGCAGGGAAATCAAAGGGCGGAAATCCACTGTCCTTTTTCAAAGTCTCTGGGGCACGTTCCATTTCCCACTCACATGCCACTCTCGAGCTCCACCGCGTTACTCTCTTCTCGGACCCCGGACTAAACTCCGCGCCTTGCTTTTATAATGCGGAGCAAGCCCGAGATCCTATTAACGTTAATCACTGCCAGCCGGCCCGCATAGGGGCCTACGAAGTGAGCGAGGGGCGATAATAGATTTGGGTACACGCCCATCACAGGCGCACGCCGTGACATTGTCCTTATTCAATTTTAGCCCAGATCAGTTGTACCATATTTCACCTTTAAATGACCCCTGTGTCCCTGGTCTCAACCCCACGTGAGCCCAAATCCTCTCTGATATCTGTGTGGGAATGAACACGCACGCATTTCGGTGGTCCCGCGGGGGTAGAAGTCCTCCTGGCTGAGATCTCTGGGACGGTATTAATCAACAGGCGTGGCACTGAATTCCTCTTCCGTTCCGTGCACACATCCTCCATTTCCCCAGGAGGTGTGTATGACAGGTGCTGTCATATCAACAGTCGTCCAAAACTCTCCAACTGTTTTTGCCTCTTCATGGATTCCCAATCTATCGCCTCTTAAAGCAAATGAAAGACGGGCTGTCGAGTGTGCCAGCAGTTTCTCCTTCATCTCCCTTTACAGGAAAATCTTTTGGAGAAGTAACTCGTGATTATTCAACCTCCCAGAAGAACTGTCTGAGCCTCTGACTTAGCAACAAAGCCAAATTTACGGTCATCTCCAGAATTATTGGCACCCTTAGAAAATTTGTGCTCTAGGGCCCGCTCAGATTCCTTGCTCTGTACTGTATTCTCCAAACTCGTCAAGCATTATGCAATGTCTATACGATGTTCTCAAAGCCAATAATTCTGAAGAACAAAAACGAAAAGGAAGATGCAGTTGAACTCCTGTTCCACAGCTGACCTTCTCCATCAAGCCATGGTTTGCTGCCTCAAGGAGGAGGGTCTCGCAGTTGCCCTTTTATGACTGTCAGGATTAATGGCATTTCTGCACTCCCCCTCCAGCTGCCAGGAGGAAAAAAAAGCACAGGAGCCTGCGTGGGTTTACAAACTGTCACCCATCACCATTACCCTTTGAGGCTCAATGAACTAAACAGGTGAGAAGGACGCCTGCTGCGAGTTTGCGTTTCAAACAGTGCTGATGAAAAGCAGACGCCGCCCGTACCGACTGTACCCTTGCCAAGAGCCATACAGATCCCTGAAAAGGCTTGTTTATGCACATCCTTATATTTTTGAGTTAGTACGATTCACCATGAGCGTGCGGTGGAGGTAGAGAGCCGGTGCTGATCTCTCTGCCGTCTCTATGGCAGCACCCCTGTAAGAGCATAGCCTTGATTTAATAGGGAGGAGTGCACGTCTGGTTCAAGGGAACCGTGAAACAAGTACAATGAATAACTTATGGCCCTTATCAAATATTTGCACTTAGGTGGACTGCTGTGCATCACTGAAGGATGTGCTGTGTTTCTGTGCTTTAAAGCGTGTTACTACATGGCTCTGTGAAATATTTAAATATGATCGGTTAAGTAGAGCATTTATCAATATTCAATGTTTGACATATTTAAGATATAAAAGACCTGGGAACCAAACTAGGAGTGGCTTAATACCGCACATTATGGCGTGAATAAAATTCCATGCAGAGGGTATGAATCCACAGATAAATCTACAAATGAAACAGGTGGAGACACAAAGCTGCGAAGACAGGACCAGGATATAAAAATACATAAAAAGATGGCAGATTAACCATGTCTTAGTTTACCATAAATGAAACTGTTCGGTTCAGTACTGAAATGCTAATGGCAGGATAGAGCAAAATCACAAATAACAAAACAGTAAGTCACTCGATTATGTTTAACCAGGACGAATCACATGGATTCAGAATGTGCTTTAGCTGGTAATATGCTGTACTGCCTTAATCCTCTTGGGTCCTGAGATTACTCGGGTTCTAAGATTTCAACTAACAAGTCCTAAACTGTATAAAATCATATAAATTGCAACCTCAGTTAGTGGATGTTATGTGGGTGATTTACCAAAGGAGACTTAATGAGTAAAGTCATTTGCAGAGAATAATATATAAATTAGTTTGTGTGTGTGTGTGTGTGTGTGTGTGTGTGTGTGTGTGTGTGTGTGTGTGTGTGTGTGTGTGTGTGTGTGTGTGTGCATGCTGATCATAGCCTCATATAATCTCTTAAGGAGTTTATAGGATTCATATCCTGAAAAATGTAAAATACATGTGGTGTGTGTGTGTGTGGTGTGTTTTGTGAGATTGTTAGATCATCAGGTTTATGTGAATGTGAAAACTTTTCAAGGATAAAATAATTAGTGAAGATAAATGAATGAAGGAATGTTAAATGTTAAGTTCAAAGGTGCAAATATGCAGTGCATATCTAATTTAAAACCAGTATCACTACAGTTCTTTTACTTATATAGTTATATTTTTCATAAACATTCCTATTATTATGACACTGTTTTTTTCTGCAATTCATTTCAAGTCTTTGAGTAGCATTTGCTTACTAGAGACGGGAATCACCAGGAGCCACCCAATCCGATATTATCGCTGTGCGTAGGTGCCATTTTGATTTGTATTGAGCTTCTGTAAGTATCACGTGTTCTTAACATGCTCAAAAAAACACACAAGTTGTCTGGTGCGCCCGAGCAGCCATGGTGCAGGTGCTTGGGCCCGCTAATTGTTGCTTACAACTCTATTTATTATTATTATTATTATTATTATTATTATTATTATTATTATTATTATTATATTAGATTTTGTTACAATTTCAAACAACAAAGCAAATAATTCACTCCTTCCACACAGGATGCTGTACTGCCTGCCAATGTGTGAGTCGTTTATAGCACGCCACCTATAGGATCATAGAGAAACAGCAATGTTTTCCCACCTCAAATGCAAACATATATAAATTAAAAAATAATTTTAAAAAATCAATTCTAAAGTCATGTGTGGCGTTACATGAATTGCCACTCAAAAGAATCATGATGCACCACTGAATTGATTTTCCCCCACAACTCTATTGCTTACACAGTGGTCATTCAAGCTTCATAAATCACATGGCAGCTGCAAAACACATCCATGTGCATTCGCATGACCCTCTGTTTTGCATCATTTACCAGGAAATTTTGTTCATATTGTTGCATATTTGCTGAATGCTATCAAGTTTTTATGATTTTAACCACAAAATATCGACCTAACAGAGGCTGGTCTACTTCTACTATACAGAATTTGTGTTCCCTGCATCACTATTCGCGGTATTACCAAAGGACACTTTTTCAAAGTGATAAAGTAACTATCCTAAGTTATTCTACTGTATACTTGTTGCCCAGGTGCTTCCTCATTAGCGACTACATTAAATATTAAACTAGTAAGGATCCGGCCATGTGGGCTAAAAACACGAGGGCCCGTTTTGTGAATTCAGTGCAGAACATAATCATAATCATACTCGTGATTCATTTGTCCCAATTTATAGCTACACGTTTGACATTCAATCTGTCTCAGACAACAGACCGACACTCACAAAGGCGTCGGAGTGTGTGTGTGTGTGTGTGTGTGTGTGTGTGTGTGTGTGTGTGTGTGTTTGTGTGTGTGTGTGTGTGTGTTTGTTGTGGATGTGTCCTTGCATGCATCTTTCTTCTGTATATGTAAATGTGTGTATGTGCAGTGTGTGTGTGTGTGTTTTCACTCTGAACTGTCACATGTCGGTGGGGGATGGAAGCCAGGCAAACAAGAGTGTCAGATCCCTGCAGCTGAACGCAGAGACAGACGTCGCCCTGTATTCAGACTGACAGGCCTGTTCTGCAGATATTATTATCGACAGCGCTCAAGGTCCACTGCATATCACAGCGGCTTTCACAGACTGTCTTAATGAGTGATGTGGATTTGTATGAACAGGACCTTTCTCACTAGCGTTTTTTTCTCTCTCTTATATAAACACTCAAACTCAGAAAGAAAGAAAGAAAGAAAGAGACGCAGCAAGAGAGTGAGAGGGAAAACAGGTGCTTCAAAATCGCTTCTTCTTTTTCTATCTTTTTTCACTTAGAACTTCTAAATTCCTTTGACATAAAGCAAAATTTTACAGCGTTTTTTGTACTTCATCCTTTTGCAGATCAGCACTGCTATATATTAAGCACATACAATAATAACAACCAGGTAGTTCATCAGTCAGTAGAGTGCACTCACCGCACTAAAAATAGTGATTAAATAGAGGTGAATGAGAATCAGCAAGCTTTCTCGGTTGTCACAGATTCTAAAAAAAACCCACACTTAATAGTAAGTTCAGTCATGTGCTTTTCAAACTAATTATGGGTGTGTGGCCTGAGCTGTAGTGCCAGAGTCCACCTCCACACTCTGCAGCACCTTGGACAGTACCGGTGACTCAGAGCCGCTCACCTGCCGAGAAACTGGCCCGAGTTTCCATCCCGCTGCTCAAGTACAGAGCACAACGCGCTAGGCTTACCGATTTCACATGTATACGTATGTGCCTTAACCTCGCTAAGCTGTCGCGGCTCCAACAGCACGCTGACCAAAGAGGCAGGAGGCCATATCGCACATATCAGCCATTTCTGGCCGAAGCGAGACATTACCAACGTGCTTATTAGAGGTGCTACGGTGCTGTGAGCTCCTGTGTGTCGTGAGTAGAGCACCGCGGTTCAGAAGAACGCTTACTACTGAGCCTCCATAAGCTAACGTTCACGTCACGTCTTCGTCCGTTTTCTGGGCTAATGCCATAATTTCACGTCTCAATTAAATTCGCAACCTTCGAGCATGCTCTAAGGCAAAAACATCAGGAAAAGGTCAGCCGTGTCAGACTTGTCTCATGTAGATTGTTATTAATATGATTACTCGCTGTTTCCTTGAAACACTTACACACACACACACACACACACACACACACACACACACACACACACACACACAAAAAAAAATCTAATAAGCGTCCTTGCCATTTCCCAGCACATCACTACACGCTTCTTGTTACCACCACGCTGATACGTAATCATTTTAGTGTAATGATGCAGCAACCAAGAACACAACGCATGTCATTTGACATCAGTAATTACATTTCGTACTCAGTGCACTCTTGCTTTCTTTTTTT
This sequence comes from Clarias macrocephalus, assembly GCA_011419295.1. Classification (NCBI taxonomy): domain Eukaryota; kingdom Metazoa; phylum Chordata; class Actinopteri; order Siluriformes; family Clariidae; genus Clarias; species Clarias macrocephalus. The sequence goes on along the minus strand of JAAGKR010006232.1, from coordinate 32,726 downwards.
TTTCTCTCCGACCTATGATGGCAGAGTAGACCTTCGAACAACCCCCTTGAGAAATACAACAAAAGCCTTACAAATTTGTCGCGCAGCACAGCCGGATCCATTACTTAACAACTTACAACAGGAGCAATTGTTTTCGCTTGTTTGCCCTTGACTGCGCCTTCCTTTAAGCCATACGCTATTTGCTGCATCCATAAATGCCTAATGTAGAAACAGCAAACAGACCCCGGCTCACGCGGAGTGCTGCAGGCTTTATTTAATCACATTGCATGGAATAATGCAGAGGCCTGAGCTCACAGCACAATTAAAGTAATATATTATGCTTGTGTTGATTATAAATATGCTAAACCCAGGGCTGGGGAAAACTTTTACATGATTGTGTTTGTGTCGTGGTTTTTAGCAGCACAGCGGTAGGTCGATCGTTTCTCATACAGCTACGTTCTTTTACCCCATCATGAGGTGGATTACACCAAATCACACACACAACTCGTCGTGATGGGTGGCAGCAGGATTCCCTGAGGCTTAGCGTGCTAATGTGTTACAAACCAGATTTTTTTTTTTTAAAGGCATAGGTTTTGAGGATGTTTAAAAAGTCCTGTACTGTTTTTAATCTCATGAAACACCCTCTTATAGATCATGTTTTTTGTTTATCGATTGTCTTGTTTCATGTTGTCCAAGCAATGATGCAAAGTCAAGAGATGTCGTCCAAATGGGGGCTGAAGCAAGAGTGTTTAAACTGTTTTACATGCTTGTTATAAGACCGCCACATTAGTTGGGCTCAGTCCCCACAATACAACAAATATAATGGAGGCGATCTGAGTTCTTTGCCTACTCATCCACAGGCTGCTGAGCAATCTGGTAATTTCTGGCATGCTCCCTCGGCCCGCTCGTTCAGTCCTCAACCTGCTCTCCACCATGATGAGCTTCTACAAGCTCCAAGAGTATGCTTCATACACCATCCCTGACTCCAACACAAACACAGACAAGGCTCTTCTAGCTATCAAAGCCAGACGCGGATCTTCTGTGATTGCATATGAGTTGGCATGACTGATCTAGCACTGGCTCTTTTTTTTTTTCCAGCCAACTGTTGCCTTGGTTACAAGCTTTGTAGACGGCAATATAAGCTTAGAGCTGTTTGAATAGAGCCAACTCAGACTGCATACACTTGGGGTCCAATTTATGTGAAATACACACCCCTGTCATCATCAGATCTTGCTAGACAATCTGATAGAAGTGATGAAGGAGTACACTGTTGATATAGAGATAGAATCGTGTAGGACTGCGCACATGGAATAAAGCATAATGGCTGGAAGAACGTGATATGTAATAATCCTAATATCTTGAATAACGTCCCTAATGTACATTGCAAATATTATTATAGATAGCAAATATAAAATACACTGTCCAGCCTAACAAAAAAAAAAAAAGAAAAAGTCACCACTTCAGAATTTTCGGTCTGCATCAAGTACTAAAAGCACTTAAGGAGATTTAAAATAAATGGAATTGAGTATAAGAACTAATAATACATTATTAAAACCTGCAAGAACTGAAGAAATGTGGTCAGAAAAATATCATAAAATGGAATCACTTAAACGCTTAGTAAAGAAGCATGGTAAAAAAAAATAGATGGTAGCAATTAATGGAGTTATGTTTAATAGGGTAAGTAAGAGCATTTCTACATGCATGATGTAACGAGTACTAACAGGATCATCACTAAACTGTTTAATGTGTAGTCATAAGCAAACCGCTTGTTAGTAAGACTCAGGAAATATCGCATAAAGACTGGACTGGAAAAAGATGTGACCTGATGAGCCTATTCCAGAGTGATGGGCGTGTCAGGGTAAGAAGGGAAGCGCATGAAGCGATGCTCCCATCATGCATAGTGTCCACTGTACAAGCCTCTGGAGACAGTGTTATGATCTGGGGTTGCTTCACTCGCTCAGGTCGAGACTCAGCAACGTTATGTGGCAATAAAATGAAGTCAGCTGACCACCTGAATGTACTGAATCACCAGCACATCACATCTATGAAGGGTTTCTTCTTCCCTGATGGCACGGACATGTTCCAGGACTCAATAGTGGTTCTGGGAGCGTGAGCAATCATATTCACACATAAATTGGCCGCCATGTTGTGTGCCAGGATCAAAGCTAAAGGCATGGGTATACATATGCAGTCTCCTGCGTTTTTATTAGCTGCTAGAGGAACATTATTTATAGCAGTATGGCTTTACTACAGTATAGGCTATGTAAGGCTGTTTAAAAACATATGAAGAGTTTAGTATTCACTCACTGATTTTTCTATAGCGTTTATCTTGTCAACAGGGTCTCGGGGGGCCTGGAGCCTATCCCAGGGGAATTCGGGCACAATGCAGGGTACATCCTGGACGGGGTGCCAATCCATCACAGGGCACCCAGGCACACACTCTCACACAGTGGGCAATTTAGAAATTCCAGTTAGCCTAATCTGTACGTCTTTGGACTGTGGGAGGAAACCGGAGTACACAGAGGAAACACGGGGAGAACATGCACACTCCATGTACACAGACCCCGAGGCAGGAATCGAACCCTCGACCCTTGAGGTGTGCGGTACTATTTTACTATTCATAATGTGCTCATTTTAATTCACAATTTCGCATGTTCACGGTCTGAAAACAATCAGATTTCATGCTATTCCTTGGCTGTAAAGTTGTTTACATATCATTACTACACAATACACCTCTGATGCTGACAGTATATTTTTTTAAAGCTTTCCCCCTGAACATAATCCGATCTGATCTCTCCACACTTTCCCTTTCTTGTCATGTTGAATTAGAAAGTTTTTGGACACGTCTCAATGTCTTTGATCGGTGTTTCACTCATCTCTGATTCTCTTTGAGCTCTTCAGTCTCAGTGGGCATTAAAAACAAAGAGCACACGAAGGGAAAAAAAATCCTCATTTGCATATTGCTTTCTATTCCTGCATTTCACGTGATGTCCTTCATTCAGTCTTTCTCGTAAATCATCCATATCACGTCCACCAACTCTGCATGCAATTAATCTGATTGCACATGCAAATGAGTACTTGTTATCTGGGACTTTAGTAAATCGGTTGTAGCATGTTCCATATAATTACACCGTTACCAGCTTTTGCAAATTCTACATCAGCCTTAGACTACTTAAACACGATTGCATTTCTGGCAGTCATTAGTATAAAACCAATGTGCTGGTTTGAATTATAGCAAATGCTGCAAGTACACTGCCAAGACTTAAAAAAAAATAATAAAAAAAGACCTTTGTACTGAAAAAATGTGCGAAACTGGAAAAACTGTGAAATACAAGTGTAAAATTGGACAATACAGGATGTAATCAGACTTCAGGTAACTAAGCAGATTAGCTTTAAATGATGTCCAAGGATTCAACACAAAGTCAGACCAAAAACAGGATTATTAATTCACAAATGCAAACTTTAAAAGATGTAAAAAGATATGAGATGCTCACACTGTTTCATTTACCGTCCTTATCCTGTGCAGGGTCACAGGGGACATGAGAGCTAGCCCATGGAACTCAGCGGGACACCCAGGATGGCATGCCAACCTACTGCAGGGCACGGGCTCATACACATTCAATCATATATTTTGAGAAACACCAATCTGCCAACAACACATCTCTTCGAACTGTAAAATGAAATCCAGAGTACCCAGAGGTAGGGAGACCCACCAAGCACAGAGAGAACATGAAAACTCCACACACAGAACAGTGTTGAGATCCAAACCCCTAACCTCGGAGGCTAACCAGCACTGAGCTATCATGGCCTTCTCACACTACAAATGAGTGAAATAAACACTTCTCACAGGTTGAGTATGAAACAAAGCGGTAAATACACAAACAGTGGCAGTGCTGTCGGGGTTATTAATAATAATGTCCCATTATGGGACATTATGGGAGGTGAAAGGTAACTGTGCATTTAGTTTGTGACTCTACTTAAGTATATATTTCACATATCTGTAGTTTCTTTGAGTAGTTTATTACTGGATACTTTTTGACTTTTACTCCACATTCTCCAAGAAACATCTGTACTTTCTACTTCACTACATTTGCATGAAGGGAGGACATTTACTTTTACTTACGTAATATTTTACATCATTCTAACTCAAGCCATTAAAGCTACAATAAAACTGTAGGATATTGATTCCAACTAAATTTGAGGCACACCTAATAGCAGAGGTCAATTAAATAGAAAAATGCAATTAATTGTAGCTCATGTTTAACAGAATTGAAAATCTGTAGCCCTGGAGACCTTACCTCTGAAACATTTTGGCAGACTGTCAGATTTTCAGATTTAAGGGTCTTACATCACCCCAGAATGACACACTTGACCACTACTTGAATATGTATAAAATACTCTTTTTCATCTTAGTAATTTCTGCTGTAGTATGATCGTCTTACATGTTTTCTTCTTTTATTTTTTTTTTACTACACTACATGAATGATGATCTGTAACTGCTACTACATGTTTATTGTATATTATGTTACTACACTTGCTACTGGATGGTGTTGAATGAATGCCTCTAACACAGTGTTGGAAAAACAACTTTTAAAACACAACCACCAGATCAACGATGAGCAGGATTCCAACACAGATGCTTGGCACTGGACCACACGCACCAGTACACTGATCAGCCATAACATTCACACGACACATTACCATTAACACTGATTATCAATTATAAAACAGTAAACTGGTGACAGATCATGGCAACCTAAGGCTCATCCTTGCCCGCTTGGGCCAAAGTCCAGCCAGTCCTGTCCGATCCTACAGAAAAGACAATCCAGCAATGAATCACTGGGAAGTCAACGCTGCCTCCAAACTCCCTGTATTGCAATCCGATCAAGCACCCTTGGAATGCACCAGACAAACATGTACACATGTCTGAACCGTGAGGTCGATCCAGTGCTAACGTCCTGATGCCAGACACCACAGCACACTCCAAGCTGTCTTGTATGGTCATGTCCAGAAGGGCCAGAGCTGTCCCAGTGGGATAAGGGGAAAATACACAATACTTGGTATAAACATGGCATAAACGAATTGTATCAGTCAGGATTCAGGCCTCATCACAGCACAGAGACAGCACTTGTTAAAGTAGTAAATGACCTCCTATTGGCCTCTGATCAGGGTTGCGTCACTATGCTTGTGTTACTCGACCTCAGTGCAGCTTTTGACACTATTGATCATAGTATTCTCCTTCACACATTAGAAAATGTAGTAGGAATTAAGGGAACGGCCCTCTCGTGGCTCAGATCCTATTTGACTGATCGTTATCGGTTTGTAGATTTAAATGGTGACCACTCTGCATGTTCTAAAGTGGAGTTTGGTGTTCCACAGGGTTCAGTTTTAGGCCCACTGCTTTTTTCTCTTTACATGCTTCCTCTGGGCAACATAATTCGTAAGCATGGCATTAGTTTTCATTGTTATGCTGATGACACACAGTTATATGTCTCAGCAAAACTAGATGAGAAACACCAGCCTACAAAAGTTAAGCAATGTGTGCAGGATGTAAGAGATTGGATGTTAATTAACTTCCTTATGCTTAATCCTGATAAGACAGAAGTTCTAGTCATAAGACCACAAGCAGCTAGAAGCATCTGATCACACTGTAACTTTAAATGGCCTTTCTGTTCCATCAAGTGCAACAGTGAAAGACCTCGGTGTGATTATTTTCATAAACTGGTGGTATTACAGGTTGATGTTGATTGCCGTGGGCTTACAAAGGGCAGGCATAAGCGCAGAGGGTATGTTACCCAAAAAGAGTCTTTTATTAAATACAAAAATAAAACAAAACATGCAACACCGGCTCTTTTAGCGCAACACCGGAAACATGGAGCTGACACAAAAAAAGAAAGAGACAAGACGAGACCAGAGACGAGACCAGAGACAAGGCGAGACCAGAGACGAGACCAGAAATGAAGAGAGACTAGAGACGGGAGAGACTAGAGACGGGACAGGTTAGTCGTTAGTTGGGTTAGTATCCAATCTAGTTATTGTGGAAGTGGGTGACGACCTAACCGAGTTAGTAACTAATATGGTTAGTATCTATCCGGATTAGTAGCTGGCCCTACAGGGGAAACGACCACACACAAGGCTAAGCACACAAGAGGCTAATCCATACTAGCGGCTAAAGCTACTAGAGACTAAAGCCTACTAGCGGCTAAGCACTCATGTGGCTACACAGACTAATACAAATAACTAAACATACAAGGAACTAGACACGAAGCAAGCAAACACTGGAGACACACAGAACAGTACTTACACAGAATATAAGACTAACTAACTACATATTTAACAAACCTAGCTACATGAATCCAAAGCCAAATGAACATAAACATAACAAAACTAGAGCCTTTCTTAAAACAAATGTTACATACATAAACTAAAACCAAAACAAACCAAATACAAAACCAAATACAAACTAAAATAAATGCTCACTTAACGTAACTAATGCTTGACCCAGTTTCCCAGAACAAACAGCTTTTTATAACAGATTTAATGAGAATGATTTAGTGAGCTTCCTCATCACCTGACCGAGGTGCCTTCTGGGAAACAAACTTGTCTACAAACAAAACTACACACAAAACTACAAACCAAAACTTTACGATGGTTCCACAAGACGAGCAAAGATTTTTAATAAATTTTGACTTGAAAAACGAGTAAGTCTTGGTTTGCGAGCACCAAATATCATTAAAAATCATGTGGCATGCATGCGCTTTTTGTTTTTCTTGTTTGTACGTGCTCTCGGCACCAAAACAAGAAGCGCACGCATGCGCTTCCTGTTTTGATACCGAGTGCACGTCATCACAACTGAACCAATTGCTATTCACTTTCTCATGATGCGGAATTGTGGACAATCAAGTTGTAAACATCTAAGCGCGTGTATGCTGTTTACAACACCACTGTGACCGCGTGAGCGCATAAAGCATTTTTTATTTACTTTTAAAGTGTTTTATTTATTTTTGTGTCTTTACTGTGCTTTAGTACTTTAGTGTACTGCAACAATGGGTCCCCTGAAGAAAAAGTTGCAAAAGGAAGGTGGTAAAAAGAAGGAGATGATCACGCTGGATGCAGGATTTAAAAATCAAGCACCTGCGTGTGTATCATTCGGAAAATCCATGAGCCTTTAAAAAATGTAAAGTGCAGAAGAGCCAGTTAAATGTTATGTGGCAATCCAACAGCAAGGCTTGGGTCACTCGTATCCTGTTTGTGGAGTGGATCAACGAGGTTTTCGGTCCTGCAGTAAAAAACTATCTTTTCGAAAAAAATCTGCCACTCAAAGTCTTGCTTGTTAGGATAATGCTCCTGCTCATCCTCCAGGCCTTGAGGACGACTTACTGGAGGAATTTGAGTTCATTAAAATCACCACTCCACTACTCCAGCCTATGGATCAGCAGGTCATTTCAAACTTTACACCAAAGCTTTGTTTCAGCGATGCTTTGAAGTGACAGAAGGAACAAACCTTACCCTCAGAGAGTTTTGGAAAGATCATTTTCACATCATGCATTGCCTCAAGTTCATTGATAAAGCCTGGGATGAGGTCACCAAGAGAACCCTTAATTCTGCTTGGAAAAATCTGTGGCCTGATTGCATTCTTGGACATGACCCTGAGGGGTTTGCTCATGAACAAAAGACGACCAGTTGTCGATGTAATTGCGTCCTTAGGAAAGACTATCGGACTGGAAATGAATGAGGATGACATTGAAGAGCTGGTGGAGGAACATAGCCAGGAGCTGACCACCGACGAACTGATGGATCTGCATCGTGAGCAACAGCAAGAGGTTATGGAGAAGATCTCGTAAGACGAGGAGGAGAAAAAGACAGAGGAATCCCTAAGTTCCAGGGAGATTAAGGAGGTGTGTAAAATGTGGGAAACTGTGCAAAATTTTGTAGAAAATCACCACCCGAATAAGGCTGTAGCAGTACGCGCAATCAATCTGTTTAATGACAATGCAATGTTCCATTTCCGGGAGATTCTCAAAAGGAGGCAAAAGCAGGTGTCATTAGATAGGGTCCTGGTAAGAGTTACCCAAAAAGGGTAACTGCTGGTGAGCCAACAGACAGCAGTGATACATAAAATAGTGATAGTGAAAGTCTTGGTTTTATTTGCAGTATTTTATTTATTTGATTTATTTGATTTTTACATTAAAAGTGCAGCTTATTTTTGTTTTATTTTTATTTTAAAAGTGCTGGTTACTTTGTTTAATTTTTTCCCTATATTTTGTATATATTGGATTTTATAATATAATTTTATAATAAATTTTTTTGTTTGTGGAATGAATTATCTGAGTTTCCATTATTTCCTATGAGAAAATCTGCTAAGAGTGTTTTGGATTACAAGCATGCTTCCTGAACAAATTATGCTCGTAAACCAAGGTTTTACTGTATTATAAAAACTACAGCAGGGGGCATTGCTTTTTCTTACAAAGCCCCAAAGTTATGGAATCGTCTTCCTATTAATGTTCGGGACTCAGACACAGTCTCAGTGTTTACGTCTAGGCTAAAAACCTATTTATTTAGCCAAGCATTTTTGTAAATAGATTTGCCTTAGGTAAAGGAGAAGATCTGGGGGACTCATGGACGTAGAGTATTATGATGAACTGGTATGTTTAGATGCTGTCTACTTCACTCTCATTGATCACTCAGGTTTGTTGACGGTGAGGTGATTGGTTGCTTTACATCTCAGGGAGCCGTCATGTCTGTGTTTCCTTCTAATTCTCCCTTTTAGTTATGCTGTCATAGTTAGTCCTGCCGGAGTCCCTGCTTGCACTCTGCACTAAAGATACATTCACATTATACATTATTTGACAGTGACCATACCTAACTGCCATCTCTCCTTCTCTTCTCCTCTCTCTCTCCCGCTCTCTCTTTCCCTCTCCCTGTCTCTCTGTCGAGCTATACATGTTGCTGCTGAACTGCCAGTGATCCAGACCCCTCTGCCCCCTGGAGCTGTCTGACTCGCCCTGGTGTCCTGCTTCTGGTTGGAGATCTCGTCGCATGGATGCCCCGTGTGGTCTGCCTGGGTTGCGTGTGGTGACTGGGGACGGTTCCACTTTTCCACGAAGACGGTCCTGTCCTCCACTGATGCAGACAGCTGTTCTGTGAGGACTTCAGGACTGGAGTTTCCTAAAGTCTACCTGAGCCTCCAATAACCAACTGGACTCAATTTTAACTTGATCACTTCTCCTGTTATACTGAACTTGCAATCTCACACATTATAATGCAGATCAATCCCTGTTATCCGTTTTACCCAACTGAGAATGGGTTCCCTTTTGAGTCCGGTTCCTCTCAAGGTTTCTTCCTATTATCATCTCAGGGAGTTTTTCCTTGCCACTGTCGCCATCGGCCTTCGGCATGCTCAGCAGGGACAGTCTTATCATTTTGATTCATACATGTTCACATTTCATACAAACTTATATAATTCTTTTGATCGTGTAAAGCTGCTTTGCGACAATGTCAACTGTTAAAAGCGCCATACAAATAAAATTGAATTGAATTGAATTGAATTGAATTGGTATAATTTTCTGTGTTAAAATCTTATGGCTGATCAGTGTAAATGCATGTACATAATAATAAACCTTGCTATCTTTCCTTCACACATGTGTTGGGACACCAAACCCAATCACTTTAATCATTTGCACATTGGACTAAAGTACACAAATGTTGCACATTTCTGCTTATGTTTACATATAAATGAGGACTGCTGTTGCACTACTGCACTTTAAAAATGGACGAGACCACTGCTGCTCACCAATTCATTTCACACTCCATGACCACACCGTACTACTACTGTCTGGACATTGCACATATTTTATACGGTGTATGTATACAGTTCTTACTTTTTACAATATTACATTTTTATATATGTTTCATATTTCTACTTTATACTTTATTGTAATGTCGCGGGTATTGCGACAGGCAAACCCACAGGCAGTGGGTCTAGTCAGGCAGGCAGGACCACGGCCACCCTCACGTGCAGTTGCTAGGCAACTTCAACACGATGGCAATCAGGGGGATGCATGACACCTGGTTGCATGTCTATATAGACCCCCAACACAAAGCATTAGACGTGCGGACATTTAGGTAGCACCAGGTCTAGGAGCATGCCTCCGGTATAGAGAAAAGAGTAAAGTGAAAAGCGAAAAGTAAAGGAGAAAAATAAAAGAGAAAAGTAAAAAGAGAAAACTGAAAAGAAATTGTAGATTTTATATTTTATTCTTTCCTATTAGCATTTTGCCTCCCTATTTCTCTTTTTGCTTTTCAAGGTCACAAACAGTCGTGTAAGCATTTCACTGCATATCATACTGTGTATGGTTGCGTATGTGACGAATAAAAATTAGAATTTGAATTTGAAATATCGGACTGGAAAGTAAACAAAAGTAAAGGGTAAGAAAAAGTTTGACGTCCAAGACATTTTCTGTGAAACTAGATGTCCGGCAGTTTGAACGCTGTGCAAACATCATATTAAAGTAGAATCATTTGGGAGCAAAAATGCACATCATGGTAATAATTTCCATATATTTAAGAAAATCAAACATATTGGTAACTTTCCAATGCTAAGAGAGGCATGACATGGCTAACATGGCTTTTTCCAGGAAGCTGTTGTGTCTCTGATCAGAAATCTAAACCCTTGTTAGAAACCTAATGGAATGTTGGCGAATGTGTTCAATTCCCCAAATTAGGGTTCAAATTGAGATGGCAACATTGTGATTGGGACGTTCAGCGATATCTCAACGTCATTATATCATTCTAACCTTCAAAAACAAACACAGTCCTGATGCTGAATGTCATCATAACATCTTCGGAACGATATCGCAGCTCTCACACAATGTTAGGGTTCCTGTTGCGCACGTCAGCGTCACGGCTTTACTCAAGATGATCTCATGGTGATTGCGTTCCCCTGATAGAAGTACTGTAGTACTCTCCTTTCCAACAAAACATGAAAGCTTGTGAGATGGCTCAAAATTAGGGTGAGGGAGGAAAGCCGGGTTTTTGATGTATAAAAGTCATCCCGTGAACTGTTTGCATCAGGCGTCTCATTTGGGTATGTTTGTGTTGGGGGAAAAAAAATCTTTTTGAAGTTCTAGGTTTCAGTCTATTTTAAAATTGCAAGATATGGGATGTTTTTCCCCCATCCACTGTAGGCTTTGATCTGACTCAAAGCCGATGATACAGAGACCTGACACACTTAACAAGAGACACGAAGACGTTCCTGAAATTCAGATTTTCTACCTTTTCTTCCCTGGAGAAACACTTCTGTCTCAGATTCTTGTAATGATCTAAACCATAAATCTCCCATTTAGACCAGCGCCGCAATACCGGCTAAGAGCCGAGCGTCGCTACAGCCATGGACAATCCTCCGAGATTCTCACACTTTGATTACAAGATAATCAAACTGTGACTAAGGTTACTATCAGAGGTTGTGTAAATGCATCACTTTAATGAGGGTTTATGCAGGATGGTCGTAAATGTTTGGCTCAGACATAGAAATTGTTCCCTGTGAAGACTAACACCTGTAACTCACAGGATACGTAAACACAACGCTAATGTCTACCGCTCTCGTACATTTTTACAAGTTCTCCACGCTGACCCCGAGGTGACCCGTCTGCACCACAGAAGCCAAAATCTAGCGTATGTAACCTTCAGAGTGCACTTCAGAAAGGAATCCGTAAACTGGGTGCACACTTACTATTGTAAGTTACCACCAGTGGAGTGTGTGTGTGTGTGTGTGTGTGTGTGTGTGTGTGTGTGTGTGTGTGTGTGTGCAAAAACCTTTTTTAAACACTTACTTTATCACATACTTTCTGGCACGTGCATCTGTGTTTATAACAGCGAAACGAATGTGAAAAGTAACATGCGCCCCGAGTGGCGCCGACTGAGGAACGCGGGGTTTAAACCGAGACAGAGATTTACTATCTTGATATCTCACAGTTGCGAGTTTCGAACACGTCGATTTACCTAAATTAGGAAGCAAAACACCGGGCAGTCACACAAACACATGGATATGCTACGCCGAAAAACAAACACTGGCGTGTAACTATATACACCAAATGCAGCAGGGGTTCCACACTATCCCCCCCCCCCCCCCCCACTCCCAGCACTCTGTGTGGTCCCACACTGCTTCGCTGTATCTTCCCCACTTAACACCCTGTCCCCTTAAACCAGACAGTCCTTCTGAGTCCGGAATAGCTGTTATATTTCATTAGAACCTTTACATAAGAAGTCTATATTGAGATCCTTGCATATGTGAATGTGTTTATTTATGGTGATGGATCGCTCCAGTGTAGGCAGCTGACACAGACTCCCATCACAGTAGCCGAGTCCAGGAGAGAAAGGAAAAAAAAAAAGAGTGCTATTTCTGCTTGATTTATTTCCCTTTCTTTCTGCCTCCCATAATCACGTGCATGAATTTAATAAGCTGTACTCTATCCATAATTAACAAAACAAAACAAAAAAAAAATCAAGCATACCAAAAACAACATCCTGTACATATACTGCATGCTGGTGCTTTAAAGATTAAAAGTGTATCATTAAAAGTGTAAGTTGAGAAAAAAAGCTTCTTATTTTAAACACGGATTATTAATGCTAGGTCTGCACACGCAGGTACTTCAGGGTTGAACGTCAAGCGATCAAACCTCTCCTGAGGCAGAAATTAGGATCAGTCACGCACTGTTTCACATCCATTGGCTATAATTAAGTACCCACCATGTGGCAGAGATCTCTCTCTATTTTTTTCCAATTTCGTTTTTTTTTTAAAGAGCTATTATTTATAGAGTTCAGGGTCATGGCTGGTCAAAATCAGAAGGCAAGAGGAAAGGGACAAGAACAGAGCAGATTCACTAAAATCTTCTCCTTCCATGGTTATTCTTTGATGGTAATAGCCATAGGAGTTTAACTGCTTGCTAGTTTGATTATAAAAAATATACTGCATTAAGCGAACTCTTCTCTACCAGGGGTACCAGGGGGACTTTTGGGATTATTTTGACTAGTCAGAGGACAAAGGTGGACAAAGAACACAAATCCTGCGCTTGAATAAAAGTAGAGCTTTCCTACAGCAAATGATGATGAACATGATACAAAACATGATACTCAGCACTCATAAACCAAGACTTGCTTGGTTTTCAAGTCAAATGTTATTAAAAATCTTTGCTCGTCTTGCAGAACACTCGCGAACCGTGTTACTCGCAATCCAAGGTTCCACTGTATATCAAACATAGAATTAAAAGCAGAATATGAATCTATGAAAAGTATGAAATGAGTATCAAAATATACATACTGTATATACACACTATAAGCAGTTCGGAGTGTGCAAATTACGCAAGTGTATGTTAACGTCTGCAGTGTGTTTGAGAGTCCGCAGTGTGTGCAAAATTGCCTGGCTTGTATTAGCTCACAGTAGTTTTTTTCATAGTAAAATAAATCTCTCTCTCTTTCTCTGTTTCCCGATTGTGAACGTGCTGTTTTCGTCTCTGCCCGCACCCAGCTCCACTTCTCACTTCAAACACCTTTTGCGTTATTATATTTTATGCTCACTAGCAAATTGAAGCCTTTTTTCATATCATCTTCATGAACAAGTGGTTTTCTCATTGGCACAGAGCGGTTTAGTCGCAATCCTGCCAGGTCGCATCACATTGTGTGTGTATGTCAGAATGTTCTTACTTTGACTGTTACACACTAGTGATGGGACGTTCGGATCATTTTACCGACTCGGATCGTTGAGTCTCGTTCAGCAAAATTAACAAATTTTCGGCATTTCATTTCATTTCGTTCATCTTAGCAAAATGTAATTAAAATGTTACATGTTACATGTTACTTCCAAAACATCTACTACATATGCAAATGTTGATCACACAACAAACAAGACAAAACATATAATGTTATAAGAAAAAGAAAAGACTAATGAATGAATTCAGACTGCATTGGTTAAGCTTATAAGGGCCTTCACGTGATGAACGGACGACTCGGGAAACACGAAGACAGGAAACAGATGAACTACTTCCTGTACAGGACCTGTGAGATTCCCACATGGGCGACTGAACGAATCATTCCCAGCGATGACTCGTTCCTCCCGAGTCACACTTAAGATTCGTTCAAAATGAACAAGATAGATAGATAAAAAGATAGATCTGTTTAACCCTACAGCCAATGAACAAACAACTGGAGAAAGTTTTCATCTACGACAGTCCTTTAATCTGAGCTCCAAATAAAGCCCCGCCCCCTCCAGAAATTTTTATATTACACCTTATTCTGCAGCTTATCATAACCAAGTGCACGAATGATGAATGCTATTGAATCAGCAGATCCATTGTTAAAGGCGGACTTATCTTCTGTCTCTTCTTCTTCTTTTTTTTTTTTTTTTGTATTAGGCTTGCCCACGTCCGTTGCTTGGCAACCAGGTAATTCCCAGCAAGTACTCTTCTCCAGAGAAATCCCCTCTTCCTATAACTCACACGGACATGGACAGGTTATAGGTTTCCCCCGGCTGTTTGAACATTACGGCCATGCTGAATGATGTGTTCGTGTTGTTTGGAGATTGAGGAAATGTTTCAACACATACTGTACAGTAGCAGTGAAAGAAGGAGTAAATCTTTATATCCTTCAGGTCGGGTTGTACTACGGAGTGTGAGTGCATTGCACTGCACTTGTGCAATTTTTTTATGCGAGTCCAAATTGGTCTTTTAAAGCACCACTTTAGAGGCAAAACATTCCTGTTTGTCAAACTATTTAGTTTGTCAGGTTTCCATGTGAACCTCTAAAACAGCTCCCTAGAACAGAGTAAGCCTGATTTCAGAGATCCAGACGATTTCAATACCGCTTAAACCTTTGTGTTTAAGGTATACTGTACTTTTTTTTTGGTGGGGTTCCTTTCAGGGATTGCTGGAAATGCTGCAGTACTCACTGCACAGCTTTCAGCGATTTGAGGATGTTGATAAGCTGACATTTAATCTTGATTTTTCATCTTCCGTTCAAGTTCCAGTTTTCCCACTTAAACTGATAGTGCATGTCACGCCAGCCACTTATAAGCACGCTGAGGGATTTGCCGTGCTGCTGAGTAAATGCTGAAATATGCATCCTTCAGATCTATACTTATCTCTGCTACCTATCTCTGCTACATTGGATATATGGAACATCAGCTATTTTATGAAGACTTTACATTTCTCTCTTTTTCCTCAGTTTGTAATTGACCTAATTGGTATTGCTCTTGCCTCTCCATAGGGCAGACCGCTGCAGTCTGTAAACAATACTTTATGGACCCTGTGACTTCTTTATCCACTGATACCAGAACACCAGGACCCCATGGGAGTAAATCATCAGCTTTAGAAGCATGATTGCGCCTTGTCGTGGCATGAAACAGCCCTTGTGTTCGATCGAGGCAGTGTCTGTGGCATCACTGTGGTCCCCCCTGCATCCTGTGTAGCTCCTTAAGAAATACATGCTGGTACAGAAAGGAGCCTGAGGGCAGTTTGTTGTGTCACATGTTTTGCTCTTGTCTCAACAATCATTTAATGCCTCCTGGGCATCTGTACCAAAGAGCTGTCCAGGTGTCAAATATCAGTTTGAAATGTATGACGAAGGCTTTAGGAACAAAGCTGCATCGGTTTATATGATGTACTGGAGTCGCTGTTGTCAAGTCTATCGTTTCTACAGTACGTGTCATCGACACCAGCTGCTCTTTTTATAAAATTGCAGATTCAGAATGCATATTGACAAAGCGGGGACGTTGCCATTTGTACTGTATGGGTGAATGTGAAATTGATTGTGAAATCGCTGGGTGTTCTCCCTTTCGGTTGTTCCCGTTAGAGGTCATCTCAGTGGAATTTCCTTTTCCCGCATTGTTGACGTGGCACAGGATTTACACTGATGACACATACTTTCTATTTATATACGTTCAGGGCTGGCACTACGAGAGCACACATTTGTGCCACACCAGTAGTTGGTCGCGGTGTGTTTGCCAGGAAGCTAACCGAACCTTCCGTACAGCAGGTGAGGGTACTGTAATTAAACCACCAGTGCAGTGGAGGGCAACAAGTTGTTTTTTTTTATTGCAAAAGAAGCCTTGACGCCAGCCTAGAGCTCACTGGATGCTTCAGGAGTTACAAACAGTACCGCATGCTGTGATGTCAGAATTGATCTCAAGGACGGAGTGTAAGACAGAGCTGCTAATGGCAGATGAGGATCTGTCTCTGCATGGAAGGCTCTGATACTGATGTGCTGTTGCATTTCTGCAAAGGCTAACACTTTTCTGCTATCTCGTACATTTGGCGCTTACGCCTTGCCAGGTCCAATGTTTTGCAATGAAATTAATGCGCGCGCACACACACACACACACACACACACACACACACACACACACACACACACACACACACTGCTATTCCATCACAGTCTTCGGCCTGCTTTTGTTCCTGCCCCTGCAACATATCAAAAGTATGCAACTTTTTTTTTTCTTAGTCAGCTTTGCAGTTATATCTGCAGCTCACAGTGCTGGAGGAAGACGATGAATATACAGGCTAAGGGGATCGAACCACTCGCCATCTTCCCCACAAATCCAAATAAAGGGTTGAAGAGTTGATGAGGTTTCATTAACAATTCACACACTAAGGTGACACAAAAATGCCAGCAGTCTGAATTGAAAGCCAAATGTTTGCTAACGAAATGAGATTCATGGGGGCTGTGATTTGTGTCACACGGTTTGCTGAAAATAACATGGTGTAATTCAAACTTAGATGATCTATATGAATAAAAGAAAGGCTTGTCTGTTCATTGGTCAGAACTTGCTCTTTAAATTATATCTTTATGTCTGTATGTCTGTCCAGCTAGATTTTGTCACACCATCATGCAAAACTGGCAGGATCGAATGAAATGAAACTTTTGCATTAATTAGATCTCTGCCTGAAGTTTAACCTGCACCATAAGTGAAATCTAAATGTTGAGTAAAAGTGATGTTATGCACAATTATGTGTGGGATTTAATAATCTACTAATGCGCTACTGTCTCAATGTAAACCAACACCTGCACCAAAAGATATTAATTAGAAAATATAAACTGAATATTTTTACTGGGATTAGTTCGTATTTTTACTTTGGCTGAAATAACAGCGCTGAAGTGGTATAAGTGAATTTTAACGCGCTGGAGTCGTTTTAAGACCTGTGATTCACTCTCCGATTACCGAACAGGGAGTGTATTTGTCTGACCACCGAAGAAGTACAACTTAGTGTAAACAAGGCATAAGACACTCAACCTTACAGAATGTGATTTCTGTGTATTAATAAGTTAGACAGAGAGTTCTGCCACACAGAAAGACATGTACGTGGGCTTCAACCTGAAATATTAATAATAATAATAATAATAATAATAATAATAATAATAATATCACTCATTACATTGAAGATCAGAAGATTATTATTAGATTTAACCTAATACTTATAAGTACCTAAGAACTTAATAAACTTAAGATGTTTTCCCTTCTTTTCTTGCATCAACAATGCTATCGAAACTCTGTTTTCATTTACTATGTATATTATAGTCTCAGACGCGTGTGCAGAACTCCATATGCAAAAACTGATAACGAGGCCAAGTTTGAGCCAATCACCTTTTGTGTCATATGAATGTGGCACAGTCAACACTTTCAAGTGTAATTTCTCCAGAAAACATGAAAGAAAACTGCCGATTATTCACCACCTGATAAACAGGAAGAAATCTGTGCAAAGTATAAATACAATAAATCAGCCAGGAGGGGCAAATACTAATACAAAAGAGGCAAGAAGCTGCTGGCAACAGCTTGATCCGGCAATAATAATACATTTATAAAAGTAGAGATTGTTAACCATGCTCACAGTGTTTATCCTGATGTTATTACACAATCGCATTTTCTGTCTTCTGCACATTTTTTTTAACAGAATAACCCAAAGCACATATTACCTGGAATTGTTTTTTTTTATGTTCCCTATAAATAGTAAATTCTCAGTAACTGTTAAATTCATGAAATTGTGTTTCTGATTCAGCACACAGACCCCCTGAACCCCTGCAGTGCGAGTTGAATATAAGCGGTAACACTGCAGTAACACTGCAAAGTGTACAGGCTTTGCAGAGATCCCTCCTCACAAGCTCTACACAAACGCTCCGTGCGCATTGCCATGACAACCCCTCACTACGGCTGACAAAGACCTTGCTGTTAGTACCAGTTTTCCAATGTGGTATTTATTTATTCATCAGTTGAAGCTTTCTGTGCCCACAGCAAATGCAGAGAGTCTGCAAGTTGGAGCTTTCCTGAACATGAAGGTCTGGAAGAGGCTGGATCAGGGACAGGCAATTATGAGATCATGTACCAGTAACACACAGAGAGAAAGAAAGAAAGAAAGAAAGAAAGAGAGAGAGAGAGAGAGAGCGAGAGAGAGAGAGAAAGAGGTTTTACATTCAGTGGCTGAGACATTTTTAAACCAGAAATGCTTTTAAGTTTATTGACTCACTATTATTTGTGCAAAAGAGCAAAAAAGCAATCATCTGCCTTGAAGTTGGCTTTCAGAACCAAAAACATGACAGAACAGCCCTGGTGGCCAACAGTATTAAGACATAAGCCATGTTTTATATAACAATTAGTTCTGACCGAGTAATCTGATTGGTTGGTTGAGAGGCTTTCCATAAGTGATATATATAAATAAGAGCAAGGTTTTGTCTGTACGTTGGTCAGAACTCGCTCTTTGAATGATATCTTTATATTTCAGACATTGGAGGACACGAAACTCGTCTCAGAAACATTTCTGTCCAGTTTTGCATCACGCAAAACTGTCTGGACGGGATGTAATGAAACTTTTGCAGTACTTACTGTAGATATATGCGTCAAGTTTAACCTGCACCATAAATGAAATCAAAATGTTGAGTAAAGGCGATTGTTATAATTTGGTCCAAAAATGGCTATACAGTTTTGTACCAAATTATGTCACAGCATCTACGTAGGATTGTTTTTCAGCACTTTTCCCTCGAGGTGGGCGTGGCTATACAAGTCGCTCAACAGAGCCAATCAAAGCGATAGTTTACCGTGTAGACACAGAGTATGCGGGAGATACAGAATCCTATACCCGGCCAGATCCAGCAGGTTTTGAAGAATAAAGGACTTCATATCAAATATTGATTTGCTGTAGAGCGATTTCACTAAATAAAATTATTCTTTATCTTGATTTGTCATTACTAAAAAAATTTAACTTTTGTCTCAACTTTTGTCCATCACTGTACTCAATAACTTTTTTCCCTAACGCATAGGGCCCACATCATGAACTTGTAACTGAGTGCAAGGTTCCACTTTTCTTTTGATGCCAGCAGGAGAAAAAAACATAATTAAAAATTTATCCCCCAGCCTGATTCAAGATGAGTCTGGAACCTTGACTCTGAAAGTCTGTGGTACACGCCTGACAGGAGACGCTCTCTTTTATCATTGAAGAAAGAAATCTTTAAAAGCAACATGAATAGTTCGGTGTCAATTTAGTAGCATTTTGTAACTACTGGAACTACGTTCATGCTTTGTAGATGCTTTGACCTGGGTTTGAGCCAAACATTAAATTTAGTATCACAATGAAAGGGAAGAAACCCGAGTACCCAGAGGAAACCCACCAGGCACAGGGAGAACATGCAAACTCCATAGACCCGAAGTGTGAGTCGAACCGCTACACCACCCGCCTACAGGTACTGTATATTCTTTAATAAATTAGCCTTTTCAAACAAAGCACTACACAGTTAAAATCTTACCCACAAAAAAAATGTATAGTAAAATTATAATAAATTTAATAACATATAAAGTATAACAAAATCAATTCTCAGTCACTCTCTATAGCTCTTATTCTGTACGGGGGGGAGCCTATCCCAGGGGGACAACAACACAAACACATTCACTTACACACTAATTTGGGAACACCACTTAACCTTATCTGCATGTCTTTGTACTGATGGAGGAAACGGGAGTACACTGAGGAAACCCACCAAGCACAGGGAGAACATGCAGGGCGAGAATCGAACCCTCGACCCTTGAGCTGTGAAGCCACAGTGCTAACCGCTATGCCACCGTACCTAAAATCATCTGTTACAAAAGAAAAAGTAAAAAGTTATTTTCCATTTACATGACTTTTTATTTTTTCCAGCTCCAAAAACGGACTTCTTTTTCAAATCTAATTCCAACTCCCATTTGTTACAGATATCTGATATCCTAACCACCACTGAGCCCGGTACCGATACAGCCTATCTTAACAATCCACTTCCTGCTGCCATTTTTTAAAAAATGACTACAGTTAATATCCTTTCTTTACTTTAGACCTAGGAATAAAGCAGCAGGAATCTCCGATGATGTCACGCTGGAAAAGTAATCATCAGCAGTAAACAGTAAAGCAGGCATCTGCACATCATCCGACCGAACACATGCGAGACAACAGCTGAATCAACACGGTGACGAGACATTTCAGAAACACGACCCCCATCATCTGTTTGAGCTTGCAGCATGACTGGCATGTCAGCTTTGCGTTTCAGACACATAGAAACGTGAAGTGCTTTATTGGGTTACAAGTCTCGAGGAACCAGGAGAATTTTTCATTTCTCAATTTTCAAGCAAAAAAAAAAAAAAAAGTCTCTTTCAACAAACTCTCCAAAGTGTGCTTGAATTTTCTCTCGCTCTCTATCTCTCTCTCGCCATGCCTGAAGGACCCCACTGTTTTCAACCAGCCAGCTTCATCATCACTCTAGGGTTCACAGAATGAAGGAATCGTGCAGAGAAATGTCGTTTGGATCCCTGTTAGTCTTATCACACGATAAGTCAACATCTCCTCCCATTCCTTCTGGCCCTCTTCCCCTTAGGGAGTCGTATTGTGACCTCCTGCTTGCAGCACAAATGCCATCCTTTCTACTCACGCCCCACACGGCACACGGGGCCAGCTGGATTTGAGGTTCACAAGAAGGTTTTGTCCTTGTCAGTCCTAAAAAAAAATCAATGGTCACTTAGCTTTGCTTCGGCGTCACTTGTTTATAAGCATCAGGTGAGAATAAATCTGTTTCACCGCGGTCTATTTCACCGCAGATTACGCTACCGAATCAATATCCCCTGAGACCCACAGTCACATGGAGGTCACGGCGTATGGGAAATATGTCACCCCTGACCAGAAAATTGTAAAAGAATAATTCGGAGAGTGTGTAGAGGTATGGCTTTGCAGAAGCGCTGGTTGTAACAGACAGCAAATCCATGAGAACACAAGCGAACAGAAGAGGGTGTCTCAAAATGACTTGGGTTTTGAGATATTTGGAATTCTTTCTCAGCAGACCAGCCAGGGGTTATAATTGTTTAAAATTACCAGACTAAAGACTTTCGGAATATCTGAAGAGACATGGGAAAAGAAAAAGAAAAAAGCGAAAGAAAAATGACATGCTAGACTTCCTATATTTGTCTGACAAATCCCACATTCTCTATTATGATTGGTTGCAAGAGGTCTATGATTGGTTGACTGGTTATGGTTTTATTATTATATTGATAAATGACTGGTTTAATATATAGAAAAAAGTATTTGGCCAAACCGGCAATGACCATGTATCCAAATACTTCAATATCCAGTTGGTTTTGCAGCTATAACAGCTTCCGATCTTCTTGGAAGACAAGATGTTGGAGTGTTTCTGTGGGAATTCGTGCCCGAGTGTTTATGAGATCAGACACTGATGTTGGACGAGAAGGCCTGACTCAAAATCTCCGCTCTAGTTCATCCCAAAGGTGCTCGTTGAGGTCAGGGCTCTGTGTTCGGGCCGGTCGAGTTCTTCCACACCGAACTCATTAAACCATGTCTTTATAGTCCTTGCTTTGTGCACTGGGGCAGAGTCACGTTGGAATAGAAAAGGGCCTTCAACAAACTGTTGCAGTGTAGTGGAGCATAGAAATTGTCCAGGATGTCTTGTTATGCTGAAGCATAAGATTGTCCTTCACTGGGGATGAGGAGTCTGATTGATTAAAACACCTGAATTCAGTAATTAACTGGTTTGGTCAAATACTTTTGCTTATATAGTGAGCCAATCCTAGAGCACAAAGGAGGGATTTAATTGTAGTGTGTTTTAGCACAGTTTAGCACAATTTAGTTAATGACTTAACATAAATATTTATTAATTACAACATCTCAGTGTCACTGTCAGTCGAAAACATGCATCATTTTAAGTTATTTTATATTTAAAAAACCTGTTGTTAATGCTGAGGATTCATTTTGCAAGAGTAACCACTTGTCTAGCATTTGAACAATAATTCGGAAGTATACAGTATGAGTCACTCGGGTGTTTGTGAAATCTCCAACACATTTTTTTAAAGGACAATTTGTTTCTGTACTTTTTTTTTCCCCCCTCCTGCCATGTCCTTCTAGGGGCTGAGTGCAGAAAGGTCTGAAGTGGTTGATGATTTTGTGGCCCAAAAAGCCATGCAGGGATCTCCGGCGATCAGACTGCCACCTACTGTAGCATTTAATCGTTGTTATGTAAGAGATCTGTATGTGGAGGTTCAGATCCCTTCCTTGCACGTGGCACTTTATGAAATCCAATCCGTCACTTACTACAGATCGGAATAACAAATCAAATCAAATAGATGTCATTTTAGCACACCCAGACTAATCTCTGTTGAGGATTATATAAAATGCACATTCACAGTCTGACCCATGGTGTCTGACCCATTTCTGTTTATGACATTTGCATTTCATATTCAAATCGTCATGTCCTCTCATGTATACAGACTGTCCTTTGAAGCCTCTGTGAGTGGCACCGATGCCGCTATCACACCCTCACATCTGAAGTCATTAAAATGCCATCAAGGGAGCTGCAGAAGAGATACTGGATATTTGTACAGACCTTGTTAGTTTTGTCTTTTCGCACAAAAAAAAATCCCTTAATTATTGGTTCTGTCTTTACAAAAGGCTACGACCGTTAAATTGCTCGACTGAACCACCCCAAGGCGGTTAATTACAAACAGAACTACGTGATTCCAACCATTTAAAAACCCGAACAAACCCGATCCTGACTCGGAACCATAAGGTAGGGTTTGTCTAGATTCTTAAAAACCCTGCGACCAGTGCACATTTGTTCCTCTGTGGTGTGCCCTGTGTGAGCGCTCAGAAGTGCACGCCTGCTGAGATTTCACAGACTGCTCGTTCATGGCGGCTCGGTGCATTCTGCCAGAGCACGCTCTTTGTCTCCGTGGCCATGCACGGGCCATGACCCAGAACACAATACCAGATTTCTGCCACTGCCTATTCTCTCTACTATTCTCCAAACACATGCTCTAGATCTGTGTAATGACCGGAACTTACAGCAAACAGCAGTGAAGGTGCATCCTACTGTTGAGTAAAGCTAGTTCTGTGCCAGTGGGATGACATCATTGCTAGAGAGGAAAATAGACAAATTATACTTTTGCACTGTTTCTAAACCAACTGCATGTTGCAATTCAATAAAATAAATAGCCTCCGGTTAAATTCACACACAGAAAAAAAAAAAAACATCCAAACGAATATTTTCACGTATTTCTGACGATTCCTTTATAAATAGCAATGCAGGTACAAAATGACTTGACACAGCCCAGGCAGCATGCCTGTACTCAACAAGCAGAATGCTGTCATTGTGGGCCAAGAGGAAGTCTCCACAGGGTCACGGAGCTTGCACCAAAACACCGCCCGTACACACAACACATAACCACCATCTGTACACATATAGCACACACTCTACTTACACACACAAAACACATTTCAACCAAAGACCAGTCTCTAGAGAGAATGCACAATCCATATTTGTCTACTCCACAAGAGGACATACTGTGTGATCAATAGCCAATAGTACACGATTCTCTACTGTGCAGCTATATTAGCCAAAGTACAGTACAAATCAGGATGTCAAATTAATTAAATATGGTAACCTGGCATCTTTTAACATATATTTTCACATGCATGAATATTACATATTGATAATTCCAGCTCTATCACTGGTGTGTACCATGTCAGGATGTCAAATTATTTAGCATCAGTAATAGGAAGTGTCTCAACAGGAGAGTTCACGGGTGACTGATGCCAACATTTGGATGAGACATGAGTAATGTTAATTGTGTGTAATTACAAATATCTAATCCAATAGCTTGTGCAAATAGTTTATTCCTTGAGAAAGCTCTTGAATTCATCCATTAAGGCTTAAAAGGCACATTAATAAAATAAAAATAAAATATATATTTTTTTAATTCCATGTAAGATGCCAAAATGACATTTCCAAATGTGAGACCAAACATGACAGAGAAAATGGGGAATGTGATTTAAATCTGTGTGCTGAATAATGTTGGACTATGTAACTGACCTGGATGACTTTTCATTTTTTAAAACTCAAAACTAGGCCGAAAATTCATGGTCATAGATATTTTTCTTCCTAATGTAACCGGATAGAATGATGCAATACATGCAATATACATTATCAGAGCGACATCTTCTTGCGTGCTCCCGAAAAAGAATCGCTTCTGCATTCCCCACAAAGCTCTAAATGATGATAGCAATGATGACTGCACTGAAAATTGAAATGATCCAAAACAGCATTCATGTGTATGCAGTGAATTATAAATAACACAAGACAAAAGACTACTGGAGGGAAGAAGAAGAAAAAAAAAAAGAATCTCGGAGCACTACAGCTCCTGCTAGTGTTCCACATGGTTTTACCGGTGCCCTCTGTAGATAATAAGAGCAACAGTAAATTCATTACAGATAAGTGCATAAATCACCTGTACAACTGTATGGCTCAAAGCTGTCACTCAGCATGTTGTGTCAGCTGTATATCGGTCATGTGGAAGCGGATATGCCTTTCATCTGAACAGCGAAATTAAACAAAGATCTCAAATGGAGGAGTTTACAGGACATTGAAAAGAGAGCGGAAAATCCCAGGACTCAAAAAAAAAAAAAAAGATTCTTACGTGCAGATTATGAAGCATATTTAGTTATAGATAAAAAGAAAAGCAGGAAGAGGAAAAAACATGCTTTTGTGTCTTACTTTCTGTTTTCCCTACAGATAATTAAGCTGGTCTATTTATATAGTATGCGACTTAATTGCAACGTTGCCAAGAGGGGAATCTGGGAAAATAAATCTCATTGCAAGAGAAAAAAACATGAAACCTTATCTGTTGAAGCTTCCTGTCACAACACACCCAACAATACCGTACAGGGCAACTGCTGTCATTTATTCCCCTCTCCTTATAACATAACAACTAAGAGCTTTAAAACAGAAACACTGTGTGAATGAGGTCAAAGGTTTATAAACAACAACACCAAGTGTTACCAAGTCCTACTGTATATATGCAGTATAGTTCACTACAGGTTGGGATTTGGGTAATGCTTTTGTAATCCGGGGAATACATTGAATCTCAGCATTAGAGCATAATCAGGTTATTAGATCATGTGATCATGTGTCATTAAAATGTGTGCAAAAGAATCCCTGCATTTATAAGTGGCAGCTTTTCAAGTACAGTATACAATAGATTTTATGCATAGTGCGAATCAAACTAATAACAAAATCAACACCAAGTGCTAAAAATCACTACAGGTTGAGCCTTTCTAATCCCAGAATATACTGAAGCTCAGCATTAGATAGAGCATAATGAGGTTATTAGATCATGTGACCAAATGTGTGCAAAAGAATCCCTGCTTTATAAATGGCAGCTTTTCAAAGTACAGTATACTATGGGTTTTATGCATAATGCTAAAATCAACACCAAGTGGTAAAAATCCCTACAGGTTAGGATTTGGGTAATGCTTTTCTAATCCCAGAATATCCCGAATCTCAGCATTAGATAGAGCATAATGAGGATATTAGATCATGT
This sequence comes from Clarias macrocephalus, assembly GCA_011419295.1. Taxonomy (NCBI): domain Eukaryota; kingdom Metazoa; phylum Chordata; class Actinopteri; order Siluriformes; family Clariidae; genus Clarias; species Clarias macrocephalus. The sequence goes on along the minus strand of JAAGKR010006232.1, from coordinate 6,862 downwards.
GACAATGTGTCATTAAAAGAACCCCTGCTTGAATATGGTTAATTTCATCTCAATAAAGTGGAAGTACTCTTCAGCATTCTTCAGCATTGGGGGAAAAAATGTTAAGTTTAAAACCTTTTCGTGCAGGAAAGAAGTAAAGGATATGGGTTACAAACCACCCGGAGGCACCAGCTCCGCGGCCGCGTGGTCTGTTTGATGCAGAAAAAGACGACGGGAGCGAGCGCCGGGTACGGCTGCTGCTCCTGCTCCTCGGACGCACCATCGGGCGCAGGGGCACCACCACCACCATCATCATCATCCTCACCCGAGCCTCGAGTTCCAGAGCTATTCGAACCTTCAGAGCCATCCCGGCCCCATGTGCTGCCTTTCTCCTCATCCTCAACAGCTTGGCCATGACCGTGCGCGCGGTACAACACCGACACCGGCACTCTCACCTCTCCACTCTCCAGGTATTCAAAGCGCTCTCTCCCTTCGCCATCGGTCATGATGGAGCGTCTGCCAGAGATGTCCTTTTTAAAAAACATATCCAACATCATCAGGTTGTGCCGAATTAACACACACACACACACACACACACGAGGTTTACGTAAGTCCACTTCAACGCTGCAGATTTTGCGCAAAAATAGTTAAACAGTCTGGATCAGTTCGAGACTTACCTAACATTAGATCTGATCATGCATTCGTACGTGGGTTAACTGATTTATTGATAACTATTCAGGAATTTAACCATGCAGAACGGAAATACAGATATAGATATTTATTTTTTTAGGCGAACAGAAATCATGCGCAAAGACGCGTCGGAGAAAAGCACAACCCGCCTGCAGAGGAGACTCCGCGCTCACACAAAGAAATAATTTTTGTGTGTGTGTGTAAAGAAAACACACAAATTCAAAAGTTTTTATCTAAGTAACTCACCTTATAGATAAGGAATCAGACGTTCCCATAAGCATCTCCTTCACTTTCAGTGGAGCGCAGGAGAATCCTTTCTGGAAAAGCTCCGTCTCTCCATGCAGTCCATTCGCTTTTGTGCTTTTCTTGGATGTTTCCTTTCTTTTCTTTTCTTTTCTTTTCTTTCTTTCTTTCTTTTTCCTCTCCTAGTCTCTCATCAAAGACGCGCACGTCCAATATATATATATAGCATAAAAATGATAATGCATGTATTTTTTAAAAGAATTCTTTAAAATAAAAAGCAGTGGTATACGTGAGAAGACAGGCTACACGTTGCGCGAAAGCCGCGAACTCGTCCTCGTGCGTGTGCGCTGCTCGAGATCCTCGCGCGCTCTGACGCGCCAAACTTCTGCTGTGCCGGCAGCGCGGTCACGTGACCGCCGCCTCCGTGGCACGAGTTCAGCCCCGCTTCAAACCCGATCACATTTACACTCCCGTTACACTGACCGTGTGTTTTATTCTAACTTTATTCCTCGTGAATAAACGGGATCACACGGACATGGACATGCCAAAGCTAACATGTGAATATTTTGGATCTAAATGAGAAAACAAGAAGCGTATATACTACACTACACTACACTACACTACAGTGTGGGGAATAAAAGCAGTATGTGAACACAAGCCCTTCCTTCACACCCATACAGTGCCTTGCAAAAGTATTCATAACCTGTAAACTTTCCCACAATTTTGTTATGTTACAACACTCACTCACTCACATCAACAAAATGTAATTTATTGGGATTTCATGAGATAAACGAACACAAAGGAAACACGCTTTCTAAAAATCTGAAATGTCTAGCGTGCATTAGCATTCAGCCCCCTTTACTCTGATAGCCCTAACTAAAAATCATAAATAATCACAAATCATGAATCCACCAATGTGTGTAATATAATCTCAGTATAAATACCGCTGTTCTGTGAAGGCCTCAGAGGTTTGCTAGACATTAGTGAACAAACAGCATCATGAAGTCCAAGGAACACACCAACCAGACAGTCACGGTTAGGTTGTGAAAAAATACCATGGATTGAACATCTCACGTAGCGATGTTCAATCCATCATCAGGAAATGGAAAGTGTGTGGCACAACTGCAAACATATTGGTGTCCACCTAAACCGACCGGGAGAGCATTAATCTGAGGAGCACATGGTAACTTTGGAGGAGCTGCAGAGATCCACAGTTCAGGTGGGACAATCTGTCCACAGGACAACTATTAGTCATCCACTCAACTGATTTGGCCTTTTGGAAGAAAGCCATTGTTGAAAGAAAGCCATAAGAAGTTCAGTTTGCGACAATTCATGTGGAACATGATGCTGTTTGTTCACTAATGTTCTCTAACAAACCTCTGAGGGCTTCACAGAACAGCTGAGATTAAATTACAAACAGGTGGACTCTTTATTCACTAATTAGATGACTTCTGGAGGCAATCGGTTACACTGAGTTTTTGATAGGGGTATCAGAGTAAAGGAGACTGAATACAAATGCACACCACACTTTTTAGAAAACCATTCATAATTTTTTTCCACTTTGTGTTGGTCTATCACATAAAATCCCAATAGAATACATTTACACATTCATGAGGTTTATTTATTTATTTTTTATTTTTTTGGTCGTAACATGCCAAATGTGGGAAAGTTCAAGGGGTGTAAATACTTTTGCAACTCACTGTACGTGCCAAATCCAAAACCAATGGTGTTAAAAGACAAAAAAAAAAAAAAACGTTCCACTCTTCAGTGAAGGCTTTCCACTAGATTTTAAGGTGAGAGTGCCTGTGGGTATTTGTGCTCATTCAGGCACAGCATCGGTGAGGTCATGCCCTCATGTCAAGAAGGAAGGCATGATGTAGCGTTAGCGTTCCAGTTCAGTTCCAGTTCATCTCAAAGGTGTTCACTGGGGTTGAGGTCAGTTCACTCGGCTTCTTCTTCCAGTCCGAACTTGGCAAAGCATGTCTTTATGGAGCTCCGATTGAGGAAACACAACAAACATTTAGCCATAAAGTGTAGCTCAGGTCCTCCCTGGTTACTTTATAAAATCTAGCCTTCGGGGCGTTGTTGGCTCAGTGGTAGGTTTCTTACCTGCCATGTATAAGGTTTGAGTTCAATTCCCACCCACAGTCACTGGATGCAGTGCTAGCCCCAAGTTTGCATAAAATTGGAGGATCGCATCAGGAAGGGCATCTGTCATAAAATCAGATGACAGATGACATCGAGCTAGAATATTAGCAACTGGGTAACCATCACATGCATCTACACACAAAGCTTAATCTTAAACACGGGTAGCCCGTTCCTTTCTGTGCAAAGCAATGGCGCATAACTAATCAGCAGCGTCAGCCTAGCCAAGCGTCCCCTCAAAGCAGGTAGCATTTTCTTTTTCTAGAAATATTCGTCTGTGGGGTTACATGTGGATCATAAAAGTAATGAAACCCGGAAAGGGCAGATTGATGCCATTGTTGGCACAAAGCTTTAGAAGTTGTCACAGCACATTATAAGAGTTTATACAAAAAAGAAAAAAAAATGCTCAAGCATATTGGATAAAAGATGAACAGATTGTTAAACTTTTTTATTGAAACAAATCACTACTGGTAATAACCACAGACCTGACCTCTGTGTGTTGTCCTCTACCAGAACAAAAAGGAAATCCATGGACTGTATAGCCGGTGTGGGAGTCTGGTAAAACCGTGCTCGGGTTCTAAGGATGACTGAAAGTTTTTAAATACTTCTAGTGTATACAACAGTCATGCTGTTTTGAATGAGCCTTGGATATTTGGACTGTACATGAGGCACACACAAACATCATTATCAGCGAACCAGCCCTGGTACGCACCAAGTCACATATATCCAAGGAACACATAATGTACAGTATACAGCATAAGGCTTTGCTCATCTTAAAGTCTTCTGAAAGAAGTACGCATATGATGATTTATGACTTCAGACTCCTGTTTATACAGTATCAAACTTAGTCAAAGACCAAGTACATTTGTAAGCTTATTATTCAGCCTCCACTTTCAGATAAAAACCTCTTTCATGTGGTACACCATGTGTGAGTTTAATATGTGGGTTGTGATCCAAAGCAGCACACTGCTTAGAGGGGCTAGATAAAGAACATGGGAAGTCTACATCCAGCTGTGATAACAGTCTTTCCTTATTGAAGCGTGGCTCCGCAGCCTGCCGTGTCTCACACCTGTACATCTGACTGCTGATGGGCTCGGGTACTGCAAAGACCGTATTTCTATGAAATGCCTGAACACACACGAGCATGTAAAGCAAAGAAACTACTGACTAGACTTCTCTGAATTTTTTTTCCTAGTAGCCATTTGGGTTAAACATTGATTTTTGTCACAATAAATAAAATGCTCTGATAGGTAATCCATTACGTACATTATTCACGGCTTTAATATTAATAATAAACGCAAATGCCATGATGGGTATGAAAGTTCAGTCAACTTATTAGAGCGCTAATAAGTGCAGCCTTCACATAAATCTTGAAAAGTTTTCCGTCAAAAGCTTGCCTAGCTAAAAAAAAAAAACAAAAAAAAAAACTGAATACTAAGCATGATTACTGACACTCTTGGGGATTTTTCTCGTCTTCCTGCTGAGCCACAGCACCACTTGGATATATACATATATAGATATAATTAAAATGGCCACTCAATCCTGAACAAACCAAATGTCTGCTGTTCCTGTCTTGCCAAAATGTTCTGGCATCGCTTAGTGAAATTAATATAACTGTAACTCTGTGCTAATTGTACTGAATGTTGTATTTTCACTTATTCTACACTTTATCCTGGTCAAGGTCAGAAAGGATCCAGAGTCTGTCCTGTAGTTCCAGGGCATCATGGAAAAACACCTAGGGGCAGTTTTAGCATATCCGGTCCACCGACTGACATAGGAGGAAATCGGAGAACCTGAAGCTAAACCACATATGGGGCAAAAATATGCGAACTCCACACAGACAGTAACCTGAAGTCAGGATCGAACCCGAGGATCTGTGAGACGGCAACACACTTGTCATTACAATATTGTCTATCGTTTATTTTCTGGACTCAAATTTATAAAATACGAAGACCCAGCTTTTAATCATAAAAGACTAAATGTTTCACATCATAGACATTTTTATAGACCTTGGAAAGCATGTCTAGAGAAATTATGGCATCAGGAAAACAGCAGTCAATTTCTCCACAGAGCTGTGTAAAAGCTGTTAACAGACGATAAGCAGAAGAAAGCTTGTATGAAACAACACAGACTATCTTGTCGACCCATGGAAAAAAACAACAACATCAGAACCTGCCATCTCGAGATAGCGCAGCTGAAATCCATAATTTCATAGTGTCAGAAGCTCTGATTACATGTTTACTTCGCCGTGGCTTCCTGATGACACAATCACAAATCTATAGTGAGAGTGGGTCAAACACAATTAGGGTCATATACTAAAACACCATTTTTTCATAATACAGTACTTAATGCTTCTTATCTCCCAATCCATGCTTCTTTGGTTTTTTGTAATTATGTGTACACATTTTTTTTTTATCGGGGGGAACACATTTGCTAAATACAATTTTGTGCCCTTTCATGTAGTGTCTTCAATGTGGTTTTTTTTTTTAATTATTATTAAAATCTTTCAATGATCTTAACTGTCGTTCAGATGAAACTTTTAGATTTAGATTTAGATTTCACATGAAAAGACATAAACCTTAAGAAGTTTATTATTGTAAAATGCTAAATTGCTGTACATATTACAACATGAATTTGACATGGTTACAAACACTACAGACTTTTGGAGAGCAAAAAATCTTACATTTTCCACAGAATACATTACTTTAAGCAGCACCTTTTATAAGTCATATGCTTTTAAAAGCTTACACCAATTTCATATGCTGTAGAATCTTGGGGTTTTGTTTGTATACATGACTGTAAATCCGTTTCCGAGGACGATCCGTTAGTTTGCCTGTGCTCTCTGCTTTGTGTATCAGGATTTCAAAATGGTTCATTAAATATGTAATATATGGGGCTTTAGCTTCCTAAAAGCATCCTACTGTACCTAGAGCCTTCCTCACAAAACAAAAAGATTAATGCATTTTCCCCACCATAGGAGCAACCTTTACACGTTTTGCATACCACTCAAGGATATGTTTGAAGTAAACTTCAACCCTATCCTTTCATATCTCAGACTCTAAGATAAAATTATATAGAAGTCATTTCTTGGATTAAAATAGCCCAAGCTGTAAAGGATCCATTTTAAGTCACCATTATATTCTTAAACGTGCTGTCACCTTTTCTTTTTTCCTCTTTTGGTGTCTCTTCATTTCTTCTCTACACAGGGACTTGTAAGAGACGATACGGAGAAGAAAAGCTGCACGATACACTGATTATCTTGTCTACCCATGACAGAACTACACCAAAAACTGCCATCTGGAGATAACATGGCTGAAATCCATCATTTCATGGTGGTCAGAAGCTCCTTCGCTCTGGCCTTCTGATGAACCATCACAAAATCTATAGTAGAAGAGGGTCCAGGCTTGTCTCATGGTCTCGTTAGGGTCAACACAATCCAGTGTTAGTGACTGTGAACCCGACATACACACGCTTTTATATTTTAGGGATTCATTTTAAGTAGATCAAACAGGTAAAGATAACTTTACACACTATACAGTATATCAGTTTCCGAATGTGAACTAGAGGATGATCCAGTAGTTGCCCAGTGCTGTGTGCTCTCTATCAGGATTTCTGACATGTGACTTTGCCTTTAAATGTGGCATGGTTGTTGGTGCCAGACGGTCTGGTCTGAGTATTTCCAAAACTGCTGATCTACTGGGATTTTCACACACAATCATCTCTAGGGTTTACAGAGAAAGTCTGAAAGAAAAAGAAGAAGAAAAAAATCTAGTGAGCAGCAGTTTTCTGGGCAACAATGCCTTGT
>JAAGKR010006231.1:0-35534 GCA_011419295.1 Clarias macrocephalus | reverse complement strand
TGTGGAGATTTCTGCAGTGGTCTTGTTTTTAGTTAATTTAGCTATGGTATTAAATAGAAATCTTGGGTTGTCTTTATTATTTTCTATAAGAGTGGAGAGATACGTTGATCTAGCATCACTGAGAGCTTTTTTATAGTTCAGTATGCTCTCCTTCCAAGCTATTTTGAATACTAACAATTTAGTTTGGCGCCATTTACGTTCGAATTTTCGAGCGGTTTGTTTTAAAGCACGTGTGTGGTCAACAGGGTTTGTGCATCTTATTGATAGCGCCCAGTTGGCCCACCAGAGTTATGCCCTGACATGGAGTGTATTTGAAAGTTGGTGCATGGCAAAACATGTAGACCCAGTCCACTGTCGAATTGTTTCAGTGCTGGTGTTCCTGCAAAAAAAGTTGCCCTCAGGATTATGCCTTAGTACTCTCAAAACGTACGTAGCTGCTATTTCGGCTTGTCATGTTCTGACCGATGGAGTTTCTGTGGGAAAGCACCCTTTAGTTACCCGTTTTATTCGTGGAGCTAAATGGTTGAGGCCACCCACTAGAGCGACGGTCCCTTCATGGGACTTAGCGATTGTGCTCAAAGGTCTTATTGACACCACTTTCGAACCACTAGAGTCAGTGCCTGTCAGGCTTCTGACTCTTAAGATGGTTTTTCCTATGGCCATTACTTCTCTGAAGAGAACTGGAGATCTGCAGGCTTTGTCAGTCCTGCCTAGATTTTGCCCCTGGGCTCATCAAAGCTATTCTGCATCCTCAACCGAACTATCTTCCGAATGTTCCATTCTTGCACATAGTTGTTCTCGAAGACTTCTGTCCTCTGCCATTTATAGCTCCGGAGCAGGAAAGACTTCACTTACTGTGTCCAGTACATGCTCTTCAGATTTATGTCCACCGCACTAGCCAGTGGCGCAAGTCAGAGCAGCTTTTCATTTGCTATGGGGGCCGAAACCAGGGGGTGGCCGCCACTAGACAAACGCTGTCACATTGGGTGAGAAATGCTATTGCCCTAGCCTACAAGGTGCGTGGTCACACTTCGCCTCTAGGAATTAGGGCTCATTTGACCAGGGGGATTGCCTCATCAATTGCTCTGGCAAGAGGTGTCCCCTTGCAGCAAGTGTGTGATGCGGCAGGTTGGTCCTCTCCGCACACATTTGTCAGATTCTATGGTTTAGATGTCCATGCTACTCTGTACTCGCACACCTGCTCTAGACAGCCCAGCCAGACTGCTAATGCTATGCAGCTTATGTGTGTGCCAGCTACAGTGAGATGACGTTTATTTGCACTTTGTCAATAAAACAGCATTGTGCCATTTGGTGTCAACCTTTACACATCCCACTCTTGATTTTAAATTGACCTTAGGTTCATTCAACTCCTAAACACCTGTCTCTATTTTATCTATCAGCTTCTAGTTTTAGAAGACCAACGTCAACCCTCAATTCTTGCTGGATTATTTAATTCCTCCATGCCAAGTTTCGCATTATATTTTACAGTTTTGGGGTCTAGCCCTTGTGTCTTGAAGGGGGATTTTAAGATTGTCCTTCATGTTGACCTAAATGCATTCATTCTGGATTTATGAATCTTTGGATTATAGTGTCTTTGCGGATTATTAGACTCAGCTAGCATGTTTGACTAAATGTACATGCTCTGGATTTATGGACCCTTAATCTTACTGTAGTAGAAGTAGAAAAGTATTTGGTGAAAAGACTACTCAAATAGTATATGTATATAGTAGAAATAGTATGTATGCTGAAGTGTGTGTCTGTTTTGGCAGAAGACACAACAAAATGAAGCTATTCTTTTGCGAAACATGCTTTGTATATGATGCCAGGGATGCATCATATAATGTACAACACGTGTGTTGGTGATTGATTCTGTACTGAAATATATGTATATATTCATAGACTGTTAGAATAACATTATATGTACAATTAAGGTTTTTTTTCTTCAAAAAGTTACTTAATTAAATGTAACGGAGAAAATGTAACTTGTTACTACGCAACACTGTGCACAGGCCTTGGATTCATTTATCTTTGATATTTTGCATGTTTATGGTTTACTATGCATTTATGTGGTTTACTCAGCTTCAACAAACACACACTCTAGATTTATGGATTTTTTATCCTTCTTGTTTCTGTTGGCAACAATATCTAGCCTATGCATTGGGTCAGGTGCACACACTCTGGAATTATGGACCTTTGATCTTCTGCATTTGTATCCTACAAAAGCTCAGCCAGTGTGTTGGGTTAAATGTGCCACCCTGGACACATCTACCTTTGATGTGTTATGTTTGTATGAGTTAAAAGACTTTATAGAACAGGATTTACCAATGAGCACTCTGCGAGTTAAGAACGTTGGTTCAGTGCATTAAAGCCACTTCATCACCACCGAGTGTGACTTTACTTTTAAGATTCCATTCATGTGCAGGCCCTTTTTGACACATGCTTTCACATCCTTGCCAAGTTCTAAGTCTCCCTTACTCATGTTGTGTTCGTGGATTTCTACCATGAGATCTGAGGCTCTTGTATCCTGCTGTTTTGGGCAAAACAAACTTTCTGTTTTTCTGTAAAATTAAAATTAAAACAAGTAACTTTTATTCTTGTGTGGTAAGTCTGCTTTTAGGCCTTTCCAGCGTGCCTGGTTTGATGGGTGCCTGAGAGAATACTCTGGCCACCAAGGACCCAGCTGACTTAGTATAACTTACAGTAGATAGGCCTTGGAAGCACAGTCCAACCTCTTCTGCACACACCAGCAGTAAATTTGGCAGGTCAATCAGAAACTAACATCAATGGCTGCCTTATTTGATCTGTTTCTGAATGACTTTTTTAAGCATTGAAGGATGAGTTAGTCTCCCAAGAACTCCCGTTGTAACTCCATGGTCTCTTGCGAGCTGCATTAATTCACGCATCCAACTTAGATCGTGGAACCAAGCTCAATGCTCAAAGAAACTCGCTCCCTGGAACAATGACCAGAGTTTAAAAACAGGGTTTAAAATGTAAAAAATACAAATAGCATCAAACTAACTTGTTAGTATTTCAAATAGCATGGAAGGAGAAGCATCCTGAATTATAAAAAGCTCTCAGTGCTGCTAGATCGTTGTATCCCTCCACTTATAGAAAATAACAAAACTAATTCTAGATTTTTATTTAATGTCAAACCTAAATGAACTGGAAACAAGACCACTACAGAAATCTCCACAACAACAACAACATTAATGAGGACTTCATGAACTTTTTAAATAACAAAATCATAAATATTAGGCAAAAAATTCAGGCTTTGAAACCAGACAATTTAAGTGATACAGATGATAAACTTCTTCAAAATCGTCAACCTGTGAATTAGATACTATACCAACACATTCTCTCAAACAGATGGCACCAGCAATAACAGAACCCCTGTTGCAAATATTAACTCTTAACTCAGCAGTGGCATGACATGACATTAGGGATCGGGAACTGTTGGTGGTGAAGCTTTCAGTTGTAGAACAGAGGCAATGGTTGGAAGAGACTGCTCCTTAATTCTTGGTCTAGACAGACCATAAAAATTTGGAATACCACAGGTCAGTCAAGAGACTCACTGCCTGTCAAGCCAGATGAAGCCGATTCTTCTCACAGTTTAATTTCATGATTTCCTCAACCTCTGGCTTCAGAAATATCAAATCTGACACCATCCCCACATCCCAAGATCCTACTCCCGTCATCTCCAAACATCCATGCGCCTCATCTTCTCACACCTCAGATGCCTTGTGTCTAGTCTATTATGCCTTAACTTTCACCCTAAACCATATTCAAGACATAAACGTTGCTGAAAGCATGACACAGAAGCTTTTTTGGTACTGTATCTTTTTGGACTAAACATTGCTCATCTTTCTGTGAAATTACTATGCAAGCATGTAACATTTATTCTCAGTGGTGAGTGTGCTTTTGGGTTCTTCAAGCCCACCTTTCTTGATCAGTGCCTGACAGCAACATTCCAGCACACTCTCATTTATATATAAATGGTGATATAGATGGTGATAATCTGTCTCACTCCTCCAGGCAGGACTTTTGAAGTATCCCGGCTACCAGATCGCTTTCACCATGTGGGGTGAGTGCAGCTGATCAAACCTTATCCTAACAGGTCACTCCTAACATCCTCCACACATAGGTTAGTGCTGTTGTACCTTTAGTGAAGGTTTAATCTTCAGTCCTGATGTTTTTCAGGTTATCTGATGGTTCACTTGGGCATATTCACAGCTGGGATGGTGCTTGTGTATCTGGTTATATTACCAATCCGGGAAAACGGTTTCCTGTCTTGGCTGCTTGACCTGATCACATTTCTGTATGTCAAAGTCCATCAGGCTATCTGTCATCCATCACTTCATCTTTCCATCTCTTCACCACTCTATCAGTCTGTCCATCTGTCTATCACAGCATTTCTCCTTCACCTCATCACATCATCTCTCCATCAGTTCATCACTCAATATGTCCATAACAATCTGTAGTGGTGTGATGATGTATCAGGAGTGGTCGAATAATATAAAAAAAATCGAGGAGGATGGGGATGATTACTATTATGGCATAAAAAAAAAAGTAAATAAAAAAAAAAAAAAATATATATATATATATATATATATATATATATATATATATATATATATATATTTTTTTTTTTTTTAACCTTTTTGCACCATAGCATGTAGGTGAAGCCACTAAGTGTAATGAAAAAACAAAATCTCTTCTTTAAATTGAGAATGAAATGACAATTGAAATTGGGTAAAAAAAAACAACACATCTTTTATAATCATTACAGTCATTTTGAAAACTCCTGTATTAAACAGAATACTTTGTTCTCATCGCATCTCTGTGCATATGTATCATACCTTCAGTTCCCTTGCTTTTGAAACATGTCAAAGGCTGTGCTTGAACTGTTGTCTTGGCCATTGCAAAAATGCGAACAGCAAAAAATGACGCAACTTCGTGAGCTTGTGAGAAGAGCGTTACAATATTGAATTCTGATTGGCTAATCGCCATTATTAGTTCAAAGATTATCATACAATATTTGTGACAAATATTACATAATACACGGCATTATGAATCCAAAATAGATGTTACGGGGGGATGGTGGTTTTACAGAGGGGATGTTTTTGAGACCCCGTACCCCCTCTTAAATTGAGCATTGTGTATGAGTACAGTGAAAGGTTCACAGTGAGCAGTCAGACCTTTACTTTTCTTATAGGTTAAATATGAGCCATGATCCCTCACAGATATAACACTCATAGACACTTAGCATTTGTGACTATTTGTTGTAATTGTGTAATTGATATGCTACTTTTACCTTAAAAAAAAAAAACAGGACAAATTTCTTCATCCTGTTCATTCTGATGAAGCTTCAGCGCATTGTGATCAAATGGGTTTTCCTGCAAGACAAAAACTCACCTCATGATGAAGAGAAACCGCTGGCACTCAATAACAGGTCCATCACATTCACTCTTCATTATTATTATTATTGCCATGATTATAGTCCAGTGTAGCAGTAACAGGAATAGATAAAGAATAATCTGAATAATCTGGCTAATCATCTTCCTCCATCCTCCACAGGAAAGCTTTCCACACCTTTAACTACTACCTCTTCTTCTTTAATGTGATCCTGGGCTTGGGGAGCTGTGTGTTACGCTTAATCAGGAGCGCCATCGTGGCCTTGACGCTCGTGTCGCGTATCGAGCGGACCATAATGCCTCAGGGCTTCAAGAAGTTTGATGCAAGTACGAACATACTTAATTCAGTTAATATTCACTCACTATAGTACAATATACATACCATACACTGTATGTCACAAACGTAAGTACACCCCTCACATCTCTGCAAATATTTAGTTCTATCTTTTCAATTATATTATCGTGTCAAAGAGTCATTTATGCAGTGTTGTCCTATGAAAAGATAGAACTCAATATTTGCAGAGATGTGAGGGGTGTACTTACTTTTGTGACATATACAATATATTTGTACTATGTTATATAAATATATTATATTTTTATATTCTTTTCACTAAACCATGCCTTGTTTGTCGGCAGGTCACTGTACATGGGTAGGAATGATAATAACAGATCATCATCACAATAATCCAGTTCTGGTGTGTTTCTGCCACCTGCTGGTCAAACACATCCTGCAGAGTGTTCAAGCGGATGTAAAACCAGGTAGACATCCATAAAAAAAAAAAAAAAAATAATAAATAAATAAAATAATAATAATAATAACAACAACACTTTTGACACATTATTGTTCTAGGCTGTTCTCCAGCATTTCTGGCAAAGAAACGAGCTCACATGCGTTGGGCTCTTGTGTACACCTTGCTGAGGAACCCTAAAGTCATCCTGCTGAGGAAGAAATGCTGGAATGCAAACAGGGAAGAGTTTGAACACGCCTTCATCTGGGCCATGACGGCACACGGAGGGAATAAAAACACCATCAAGTCTGTCCAAACACTCGTTTCTGCCTTGCATGGGTAAATACACCAGTTTTTTGTATTTGCAAAATCTAAAAAATACAGTCACATTATTTCGACTTTACAGCTCTGTATCTCTTAATTGTAACATTTTTATTCTGTATTTACACATCCCGCAGTTCTTCATTTGCCCCTGAGCTTTGGTGGGAGGGTCTGAAAAGAACGTGTCCTCCTTAAATCCTATTTGTCTACTGGAACTTGTAGCAGGAAGTCCCCTGACGCTTAGCCCCACCCACTGATCACTAATAACACATGAAGTCATGATTTGCACCTGCACTCTCGTGAATCCAGTAATATAATAAACGTATCTTAATTGATTTGAAGATTTTTAATCAGATTTGTATTAATCCTGAATTATATAAAAAAATTTATTTTGACACTAGAATTCTCAAAATACATCATATAATTAATAAGCATGTTGATTATCTAATCACCTTCGTACAGTATGTGACTAAAGCATGCCTCCTCTTTAATCCACATTAAAGGTACGATTATTATACAGATATAAAACTCGACATGCCCCATGTATGTCTTGCTCTACAGTAGCAACTTGTTTGCAGTATAAAAACAAACAAACATGTATAATAAATAAATAAATAAATGAATGAATAAATACATTTCTGCTTTGTGGTTGCATGTCTTGTCTTGCTGCACATTTTAGTAGTATATGGATGAGGTGGGAGTGAAAAATCTTGAGATGTTTGGCGTCTTGAGTTTGGAAAATGAACCAAGTAGATCTACCACTTTGAGCAGCTGCTCTTGTAGACCCCCTCATCCGCTGTCTTAAGCATATTAATTTCCCTTCTCAACTTCTGTCTGACTCTGAGCGCCAGTGTTTCATCTGCCAAAATATAACAAAGAAAAAGGCAACCAAGAGAAGTAGGTTGAGTTAGGTTTCACATATTGTTCCTCTGAGACAAGAATTCAGCCTCATCCTATGATTGGTTAGATGTGAAATATGAGTCAATCAGAGATCCTTTTGTTTTGTGTTTGCGTGTTTGCCCAGCCCAGTCTATACCAGTTTGCTAATTACCTGATCTTTGGATGTATACTCATCTCTGACATTTGAACCAGTGTTTACTTTGAAGGGTTTGTGTTAATAAAAAGTAATCTAGCTGCATTTGTGACTACACAGCTGTCCGGAAAACATCCTGAACACCATTCAATGCTGCTGAAGAAATACTATATTATAACATTTTAGCACTGAAATAAAACAGGCCTTTTTTTCTCAGACATGTGACCAAAGTGATCCTGTTTGTGCGTTACTGGCAGACCTCTACTGCATGGTGTACTCCATGATGCTTAAGCTATTTCTTTATATCAAATCTTTAGGTCTGCCCCAAGATCTTTTTGTTAAAGAGGATTCACAATCCCAAAGAGTGAAGCAAAGGTTCATGATTTTCTTGTGCCATAAAACAATAAGAAGCCATAACACTCCAGAATCCATCAACACTCCAGAATCCATCAACACTCCAGAATCCATCAACACTCCAGAATCCATCAACACTCCAGAATCCATCAACACTCCAGAATCCATCAACACTCCAGAATCCATCAACACTCCAAAATCCATCAACACTCCAGAATCCATCAACACTCCAGAATCCATCAACACTCCAGAATCCATCAACACTCCAGAATCCATCAATCACATGTGATAAAAGCATTCCATCTGTACATGTAATTTTAGGTAGCTGGAGAAATATGTATCATCATCATCATCATCATCATCATCATCATCATCATCTATAGCGCTTAATCCTGTATTCAGGGTCACGGGGGGCCTGGAGCCTATCCCAGGAGGCTTAGGGCACGAGACAGTGTACATCCTGGACAGGGTGCCAATCCATCACAGGGAACACACACAGGAAAGGGGAGCACCTGGAGGGAGAATATGCAAACTCCATGCACACAGAGACCCGAACCCGGACCCTGGAGACTCCATGCGACAGTGCTAACCACTACCCCATCGTGCCACCTGACAAATACTTAATGTATGAGAAAGTTCAGCTAAAGTTGTTCATGCCATGTTTCTCTCCTGCATAGCTCAAGTGTTCCTAAATGTTTCTATAAGATAGTTGTGAGTTGTGTATGTGTGTGTGTGTGTGTTTGTTTTTTTTCAGGTTTGTCTGCATAGATAAAGGGATAGATTTTGTTCAGATTCTGGATTAATGTTCTTTCCTCACTGTGAGCTGCTGTCTTGATAAAGAATCCATTCTATCTGTGAACCTTTCATGAACACTGCAATGTAAGGATGAAGGAATGTAGTAATACATGATGAGAAAAAAGGTGGCAGTGTGGAATTGGCACACCCTCTACCAGTGTTTGCTTAAACGTGTCCTTTTATTTTCTATTCTTCATTTCACTCTGAGATCTGCACACACACGGTGCCTCCAACGGAGTTCAAGGGTTCCTTTATTTTCTCATATTTTATCCTGGAAAATTGAAGAACACATTTTTCTTCCTCACTCTTAAAGGCTTGTTCTTCTTTAACGACACCTGAGCAAATGGATAATGTAAGTCTTGATTGAGTTCTGTTTAAGTTGAGAGGGTTTTTCTTTTTCTCAGCAGATTCACCTGACATGCGCTGATCGATAACAGGGTAATTTCAGATCAGCGAATAAAAGCTAAAACTGAACTGGATCAGCACATCTGGATACAACATTCTGTATTATAATCCATTAATGGCAGATGACGAGAAAATTATAGCATGTAATGTGAATGTTTACAGAATTTTTCTCAATATGATAAAAAGGCTCCTTCTTTAAGTGATGATGACAGCACCTGGAAGGTTAGGCTTCATGTGCCTGCAGAGCAAACAACACGGACACTGCAAAGTTTCTCATTAATCTTCCCCTAAGAAAACACACGTTATTATACAGTCTTGAGTTTACACTCTACTGTATTGTGTACAGTTTCGCCCACGTCACAAATATCTCTTGCACGCAAGTGTCTACTTAATGTCAGTGTATTTAAAGGCCTGACACTCCTTAAACCGCGCTTAGTGAATTTACTAAAATATCAATTTATTGTATTTATTTTACTTTCAAATTCCCACAGAAAATGTTTTAAATAAAAAAACAAAAAACAAAAGAAGACGCTGTAAAGGATTATACTGGAAATATACTATTGTACTAGAAAGAACCTTATTCAGCTTTATTTGTGACTTTATCCCACAAAGTCCATAACTGATGGACATCCTGGTGCAGACTCAAATTGAGCCAAGATTGTTATACTATAATGCTGAGTTCAAAACATTCATACAAACAGGAGCAATGCTGCTAAATTGCATTTAAACTTTATTATATTCACAATCTAGATCTTTAATTCTTTTGTTAAAATCTTTTTCTCTATAGTGTAATTTATTAAGTTTTTGTGCACTATGTAAGTTTAAACTCCTAAACTATTGACATAGAAAGTAATGCAGTGTAGCAGGTCACACCTTACAGCTCCAGAGTTCTCGGTATAATACTGAGCTTAGGTGATTTGACTATGCAAAAGGGTGTGTGTGTGTGTGTGTGTGTGTGTGTGTGTGTGTGTATGTGTGTGTGTGTGTGTATGTGTGTGTGTGTGTGTGTGTGTATGTGTGTGTGTGTGTGTGTGTGTGTGTGTGTGTATTTATTGGAAAGGGAGAGTTGGGGCTGTAACAAAGCCAACAATATGTCCCATCAATGTGGTCAGAAAACCTTTACATTGAAGATTTGGTGAGAATCGGAGAGCCCAAATCAAGCCCACATGCACACACGAGACCCAAGTAAACCAAGCTCAGGATCAAAACCTGATCTAACCCAGTGCTGTAAGATACCGATGCTACTCCAGGCATCGCTGTCAATCCCTTATTAGGATGTAATAATTACTGTATTTAATTACTTCTCTTGATTGAATTCCTTTGACATTCTAAAGTAAAATGTACTGAATAATCAGTCAGGACAAACTGGAGTGAGCGATGACTTCATCTCTTAAATGGTCCTGTGCTTTTTTACAATGAATTCAAATAACGTTCTGGTTCTATTGTACTAATGCCAGTTCCTACAAAAATTCGACAGTAAGTGTAAGGTTTTCTTTCCTATGCCTCTATGAGCATAAAACAACCACCTTGTTGCTCTTCCTGATTCCTTGGACAGTCCCACGTCCTGTACCGCATGTCCAAACAGATATACATAGAAACGGCTCGTGTCTGCTGGAACCTTTTCGTCTAACCGGAAACGGCAAATGCACTTCCTACTATCTGTCTGACTCGGGGGTTTCTATGACACAGGGCATCCGGCCAAAAGCTGAAATATGTGCATTGGCTGACAATAAACAAATCTGCAGACGGAGCGGCTCTTCTCATTACTTGTCCCTCTTCCCCCTCAAAAAAACAAAACAAAAAAAAAACTGGTACTTGTTCCAATTTTACCAATATTATACAATTGGTTAAACCAATCATACAATAATACAATTGGTTTAATCTATATAACAAACAAATAACTATAGAAATAAAAGTCTCTGAGGTTTATGTGATTTTTTTAGTGTAGTACTTTTCCAACAAGGTTTTAGACTGATGGTATTTTTTTCTGCAAATCGCTGTGAATAACGGCCTTCTCCTATTACCATTAATGTAAATGAAATATGAAAATGGTACAAGAACACAGAATGAACACTTAGGGGTGTGTAGACAAGACAACTTAATATGAATGTTACTGAAACACCGGGGCTGTAGATTTCACTTCTCTATCTCTCTTTTACACACACTCTTTTTTTTTCCTCACCAGATCACAGATTTTAACTTCACTGATGAAAACTCTACTGATAACAGGTTCTGTTCCACAGCTTATAATAACTGTTCATAAAAGCTCAGAAATACCATTTCATGTCAATAACTATTAATTATTATTTTTATTTTTTTTATGTAAATGTATTTACATTAATAATAATAATAATAATAATAATAATAATAATAATAATAATGTGTATAACATAATATTTCACAGCTTAACTGCTTCCTTATACTGTATATATGCATTTTATATTGTATTTATAAAAATGCTTCTCTATTTCTCTCACTCACTTCTTACATCTACATTTTAAGCAATGACACAATTATAAAGCAAGAGTGTGCGAATTATGACCAGAATTTTCTGAATGTCACTCTGCTGCCTGCCGTAAGTACCTCTTTCTTAGCATCCATTATTCTTACACAAAAATACACTATTTAAAAAAATCCTAGCTTAGACCTGCTATAGACAAATATACAAAAAAACTGAGACTTTTAATGAAACGTCTGGTGAATGAAGGTGTAAAGCAGACGATACCGTGCGGAGACTCCTAGCCCCAATAAAACACTTGAATAGTCTGAATGTTTTAAAGAATGTGAATGATGGCACAGAGGCTACTGCTGTCATTCCTGTAATCATTTAGTGAGTCAAACACCTGATCATTAAAAATCAACAAAGAATTTTTAACCGACTTGTGGAAAAGACATATTTTTAAAGGTATCATTTAAAATCATTCATCAACAGTGAACTAAAGAAATGAAATAAAGGCGTTCCTGGGAGGCCGGTGGTTCAGACATTAAGCTGGCAGTCCAATCATGGCTCCGGTCTCCTGAGAAAACTTTCTACCATGATGATATCACAAGAGAAATGCTAGGATAAGTGCATTAGTGTAGCAGGGGACTGCATAGAGAAATCCAGGGAGTTTTCTTTCAAAATTGTGTTTTGCTATTCTGTCAAAAGTCCCACTTTGACTTGAACGCCTTTTAATCTTCTTCTTTAAAACTCATTATTAGATCTATCAGTTTTAAAGATAGAACATCT
Organism: Clarias macrocephalus; assembly: GCA_011419295.1. Classification (NCBI taxonomy): domain Eukaryota; kingdom Metazoa; phylum Chordata; class Actinopteri; order Siluriformes; family Clariidae; genus Clarias; species Clarias macrocephalus. The sequence goes on along the minus strand of JAAGKR010006231.1, from coordinate 23,258 downwards.
TAGCAGAGATTCTTTTCTTGTATACAGAAATGTTTAGCATTGGTGAATTCCACAAAAAACACTGTCATTTCTCTATGCAGCTAAACAAAAAATATTTTTAACTGGAAAAAAAAAGTAAAGATTAAATAAAACTAATCTTTTAAAATATTTAATATTATAAAACTAAATTTAATAAAATCCATTTAAATCAGTTTTGTTTTTTTTGTGTGTGTGTGTAGGTTGTAATTATACTACTGTTGGCACTTGTAGAGCACAGAAAGAGGACCTGCGCCTGCGAGAGGAAAGTGCCACCATGTCTAAGGGGCCGGTTTGGAGTCGTGGTGTGAGTTTCATTATAAGCTTCAGTTGTAACAACCTCAAGCTCTGTCCCCTCTCACTCAGCCTACGATTCATAAAATCAGCTTTTTAATAAATTCTCTCTGTGTGTGTGTGTGTGTGTGTGTGTGTGTGTGTGTGTGTGTGTGTGTGTGTGTGTGTGTGTGTGTGTTAGACCTGTGGACTTTACGAGCACAATGGACACTCGGTGGTTCTTTGCCTTGGCTTTTGGTGCCGTGATTCAGAACATGGTCAGTTTGATCTTGGGCATTACCAATCCACTTCCGATCACACTGCCATCTTATCTAAAAGGTACAATACACACTTTCAGTATTATGACTAGTATTTCTATTATTGTTATACTTTTTAGAATATGACATCTGTTCGTTGAGATTTCTTTTCTTTCTTTCTTTTCTTTTTTTGTTTCTTTAAAATAAACACTCCTGTAAGAGTTGGTGACCCTGGACGTAATCATACTTGGGTGACTTTGGTGATGTCCCATAACAATCGGCTAGGCTGGACCTTAATGAAGAGAGATTCCAGAAAACACAGATAGTGGGATGAAATTAAAAATAAGGCTTTACTCCAGATAGATTTAACATCTATGCAAAGGGAGGAAAAACAATTCACCCACTGAACAAATTAGTAAAAAAAAATCCAAACAGGCAAGGATTAGAGTAAAATACACATAAAATACAAAAAGGACAAAAATAACAAACAGGAACATGCACAATTTACAAAAGATTCACAAAGGAAAAACGCAACAATAGATTCTACTTCTTGACAAAGGTTAAAGGCGGTGGCTTGGTACTTACATGATGGCATGAGCGATGAACAAAGCAAAGGTAGTATATAAATAGGGAACAAGTAAAAACAATAACAAAGTTTTCTGAAAGCTGAGTCATGCAAACTGAACTTTTTTCTTATTCGTTTAAAAAATTTGATTCCTTATTCAAGCAGCTTCTTCAGTCTGGTGGAATTTATTAATTTTTTAATCTTCTTAATAGCAACCCTCTCTCCCCTAGTCTCTAAAGACTCTCCATTTTCATCTATTGTTCACCTTTCAAATCAAGAGAGGATCCTTGACCCTGGAAGATACAAGTAGGGGTAATATTACCTACTTTCCTCAGACTGAAGAAGCTACTTGGATGTGTAGTCAAATGTTTTGACCAAACAACGAAGAAGACAGCTGACATGACTCACCTTTCTTATATGGATGACTGAAAAGCTTCACAGACAATGACAAGACTTAAATACACAAATGCTGAAGAGATATGCTCCTAACAGAACAATGCCCCAACAACACCCTGTATCCACCTAGAAACAGTTCCTGACATTTCCCTGGCCAATGATCAGGATCAGGATGACATCGGTGGAGGCGTCGCCTAAGCCATTACACTCCCAGGCCTCCAAGTACTACAGTAGATGAACCACCACACTACACAAGCGATTAGCACATGGCCATTGTTAAGATGTTAGTGATTTGGATGGTGGGTTGCAGGGGGAAACATGGAAGGTAGGATTGGTCTAGATGGCTTGATCCTTTATAACACATTTAACTGTCTGACAAATGGGCGGAGGGGCAGTTTATGGACTCTACTACGCTGACCTTTCATCCATATAAAGAAATTGGGGTGGGTGCATACCTGCCTTTTTCCTGAAGCTGCTGGATCAAAAGGTATGCCTTGCAAAATCTATGAATTATCAATAACATATACAATACCTTGATAGGTGCTTGGTATTGTCATTGAATCATAAAAGATACAAGCTCACAAATCCCTGTGTATCAGCCTCTTTGCTGATCAGCCAAAATTACTCTTAATGAGATCTAGGGTACAACATGTCCCTGGATACTCACTGAAACATAAATCATTGCCCCATTGCAGTACGTACATAAATATGTAGTCATTCAAGAGTAGTCATGCTAGCTCTGGTAGCGGGCTTGGCCTAGAAAGGTTTAATGTTTTGGAACTCACTTCTTTCTTCAGTACTCAACCCACCACCTCCTGCTCCATCCTCTCTGACTGCTAATAACTTTGTTATATTCTATGACAGAAAAATAGCAGCAATCTGCAAGACTTTTACTACCAACCCAAACCCTACAGCAGAACTTCAGAACATTCCCTTACCTTCCTTAGCCGGATTTTACACTCAAAAGGAAGTTCTGCTGGTCATGTTCCTGTTGCTTTTACGAAGGCAAGGGTTACTCCTATCCTCAAAAAACCTTGTTCGGATACAGCAGACATTAGCAACTATTTTGTCTGGTAATTCTTGAAAGGAAAGTTTGCAGACAAATGTCTATTCATCTCTCACAAAACAACCTCAATGATCCCAACCAATCGGAACTCAAAGCAGCTCATTCCACAGAGACCCTGAGAGGCTCCATGCTTCAAGATTGGCTGGGCTGTCATCTGACCTCACCATCCTGGACCTCAGCTGCATTTGACACAGTGAACCACATAATTCTCTTGTCTATTCCTGCAAACATAGGAGTCTGTGGCACGGCATGACAATGGTTTGCATCCTACCTAAAAGATAGGTCATATGAGGTGACATGGAGGGAATCCACATTTGCCCCATGTGGTTCTTTGTACTGGTGTCCCACAGAGCTCAGTATTTGGTCCTTTCCTGTTTTCTCTCAAGAAGGTTTTTTCACAGAAGAATGTGTGGGTAAAGTCCTTCATGGGGTTTATTTATAAACACTGCACCAGAAAAAGAAGACCTCTGGGAAACTTGCACTTCTCTGGTCTCTGTGCAATACTTGAGCAATAGTTGAGAGACTTGCTGAACATATGTAATGGGTTCGACAATTTTTCCATGGGCGGCACCATAAAGCACGGACGCGAAAATGGGGTAAATTATTTAAGAAAAATTGAGAAGGAAAGAGTTAAAGGAGGGAAGGTGGAAAGAAAGGGAAGTAAAGATGTGATGTGCATGTGCAGGTCTGGTGGTTAGCGCCCCGCTGCCATGAGGGCATAGGCTGGTGAGATGTGGCACCGGACAGTGTGGGCTCGTGTGGCAGCTCCTACTAGGTCGGCCCCTCCCATCTCTATCTGTGGGTGCAGCCTCAGATGGGACTCCTCTGTGATGTCCGGTGGCTGGGCAGCTTCATTCGGCAGGTCAGACAGTATAACCAGCCATATCCACAGTGACGTACCTGTCCTTGATGCAGACCTGAGGATCACCTAAATAAGAATCAAATCAAAGAATAATACAAAGTCCCAAATGACAGAGGCAAAACAAAAATAACTTCAAAAGGGCTTCAAAAGTCAAAAAGGCACAAGGTAAAGCATATTATGAAAGCACATAATAAAAAAGGCAAAGGCCATAGTGCATGAGGAACACAAGGAGCAAGGAAAGAGAGTATAAACAGCCTGATTGATTGAGGACAAGTCACATTATTCATTTATTTATTTATTTATTTAGTGTGTGTGTGTGTGTGTGTGTGTGTGTGTGTGTGTGTGTGTGTGTGTGTGTGTGTGTGTTAGTATTTGTGTACATGTTGGCAGCACTGAAGGTGGGCATCGCCTGCATGCCATTATTTGCCTGTCTATCAACACCACATCAATTGCTGGGAGGAGTTCTTGGCCTGCTGTATTCAGTCTTCTGGTACACACACACACACACACACACACACACACACACACACACACACACACACACACACACACACACACACACACACACACACACACACACACACAACACATGCACAGATATGTATCTATCTATCTAAAAAGAGAGAGAGAGAGAGAAAATGCACATACTGATCACTGCTGTTATGATTATTACTGCATTATTATTATTATTATTATTATTATTATTATTATTATTATTATTATTAACTCTTTCCTTCGTTTTTAAATAGTGTCACTTTGTCTTTGAGCTAAATGTATAATTGCTTTTTTAATTATTGCTTTTTTCTCTTTTTATCTATCTATTCCTATTTTACAAATTTATTTCTAAGCTTTGGCAATACAAATTTTGATATTTGTCGTGCCAATAAAGCACCTTTGAATCTTGACAGAGAGAGAGAGAGAGAGAGAGAGAGAGAGAGAGATTCTTTCATGTGTGTGAGGAGTGGCATCTAGTGGTAATATGGTATAATCCACTAAAACCTTGACAAGAATATTAGTGTGTGTGTGTGTGTGTGTGTGTGTGTGTGTGTGTGTGTGTGTGTGTGTGTGTGTGTGTGTTGTCTGTGTTTTCAGGTTCGTTGTGCAGTTGCTTGAGATAATCTGGTGCAGTAATTCAACAGCAGACAAAGGTGGTTTAAAAGACTTCATCCTAGACTATGAGTGGGTAAGTGCAGCGCCCTGTACAGAGAATTCTGCTAATAATAAATCACAGTAAAGAGCACAGGTCATTGCTTTTAGACCACACAGGAAGCTTTGAATCCATTATAATATAAGTAAAATATATATACCAATGTAATATTAACCAAATTACAAAGTAAATCTTACAAAGGAAATAGCTGAGAGCGATCTATAACCAAATACTAAGTGATATTTACTTTCATTTTATTTAAAACTCACTTCATACGTTTGCTCATCTACAAATGAGAACCCAAGATGCCTGTGTTCTACTTTAAACATGAAATCCTGATCTACTCTCATATATGTGTGTGTGTGTGTGTGTGTGTGTGTGTGTGTGTGTGTGTGTGTGTGTGTGTGTGTGTGTGTGTGTGTGTGTGTGTGTGTGTGTGCAGTTACTGGACGTCCCACAGTTACTGTGTTTGGGGCTGCTGTTGGGTCGGTTTGGATTTCAGATAGTGAAGGAAGTTCTGATCCGCCTAAAGAAACTTAAACGAGAGGTGCAAAAAGCATTAAGTGAACATGTTCTGGGTGTCACATTCATCAGTTGTTGTGAAGTTTGGGGTAAATGATGTGTGTTATGTGCTCTGCAGGAGGAAGTAAAGAAGGACCAGTTAGAATATGTAAAGAGATTATTGCGACGGCCGTCTGAAGGGTACATACACGCATATTCACTCACACACATGCACACACATGCACTGTTTAACTCTTGTTCTGTTTTACACTCCAGGTCTGTGCAGAAGAATTGGTTCCAAAGGAAAGTGTATGAATGGGATCCGTACTTTAAATTCCCAAACAGGATCATCACCACTGTCGTGCTCTCATTCTTCAGTTTGTACTTGGTGTGTGTGTGTGTGTGTGTGTGTGTGTGTGTGTGTGTGTGTGTGTGTGTGTGTGTGTGTGTACATCCACATTACTTCTGCCTGACCCACGTTATCCTGTGATGAACGTACTGTCAGATCAGGATGGGTGTGTTCTCTCCCGGGATGACTCCGCCCCTCAGTCTGTACCTGTGTGTATTCTGTCCTGTAGATTGTGCTATTGGAGCAGGTCCTTACTTTTTACTTTGTCCACCTGTCATCTGACCTGTGGGAAACATACCTCAGTGCCCTGCTCAACCAAACTGTGTTCATCCAACACCTGAACTATGCCAAACGTAAGATCTCATTTTTCTTTTATAACTTTTAATCTTTATGATAAATTGACGGCGATAAAAATCTGAGCAAATTTCATTAAAAAAAAAAAGTTACAGCATTAAAATCACATTTTAACACCACACAGGACAAAAAAAATGTTTTGCACATTGCACTTTATGGACATTTATGAACAATTTATGGACATTACACATTTACACATTCATTCACATTTGCACTGGACAAACCTGGACCATTTACCTGGACATTCCCATTTCACTTTTGCACATGTTTGCACATTTATGGTCATTATATCTTCACATTCATGCATATTTACATTTCTATTTAAATTCTATGTCAATTTCCGCAACAGTTTCTAGATTTTTCATATTTGTACAACCATATAATTTTTATATCATTTTTATATTTAATATTATGTTCTTATCTCCTATATTTTCTACAGCTAAAGTTTTTCTATATTTTATTCTCATAATTAATTTCTTATTGATAATCTTGTTGTTTAAGGTCATGTGCGGTCGTATAAGCATTTCACTGCATATTGTACTGTGTTTGTGTATGTGGCAAATCAAATTTGCATTTTATAAACTCAAAAAGCTATCAAAACTGTTATTATTGATTTTTGTTAATTGTGCTTATATTCATGTCAGACACCTGGTACGTTTCGTCCGGCTTTGGCACATTTTCATCTGTGATCCACATTATCCAAGTGTTGGTTTATTACAGGTATGTAAAAAAAAAAAAAAAGAATAACAAACAAATTCCAGTAAATTACCTGTTACTATGTCAATGATAACATTAGAATGAGCCATTAATATAATGCACTGCCATAAATATTCTAGATTTATATCTCCTGATGAGTAATTTTATATTTAAAGCCAAATAAATTTTTTTTTTATTATTTACTACTCTTTTATGCATTATTTAATTGACAGGAAGCACATCAAATCAGTGTGGGCCGGAGAGAAAAAATACTTACCCAGGAAGTACAAACCGACTCCTGCTGTTAGTTTGGTGAGTGCATGGTTGTTTTTGTTGTTGTTGTTTTTTCACAGATAGAGAGATGATTTAAAGTCAAAACAGACAAGATTAGGTCAGTTTGGTGAGGATATTTTAGGTGATTGCTAAGTAGAAGTTCATCAGCAGCTGCTTCGTTAACTTTAGGAAGTATTGCACCTCCTTGATAATGGTGCTGATGTGCAGGTTCTTGTTGTTGTTGTAATATTTGTATAGCTTATTTTTGCTCCTGACTGAGTGGATTATTACTATAGATTGTATATGATCTGGTCAAACCCTCCATGATTCCACCCGTAAGCTAAAGAATTTGAAGCTCAACTGTGGGTGCTATGGTCATCATCATCTTGGCATCCTGGAATAAAACTTCACCCCCATATAGTTGTCCTGAATGCAAACTCTAGCTATAGAAACTAGCAAATTTTTGTACCAGGCTGCAAACATGTTTAAGTCTGTTGTAAAGTTTAACATTGGACTCGATTTTGGAGCTGAATTTTCGAGTTGTGAAATTGAATGTTTGATTAGTGATAGATATAATAACAGAATAAGTAATCAGAGGGAAACTCATGCACCTGGTAACAACTAGAAAATAACTGAAAGCATTTGTGAGGAACAATCAGGAAATAAATTAATACACAGTCATAAAGGTTAAACAACATGTTGAGTACATTGTACCTGCTTATTAAAATGACTAGTGTTATCTGTCCTGCAGTGTGGGCTTTTAAAGTACCCTGGCTTTCAGATTGCCTTTACTCTGTGGGGTAAGTGCACTGATTAATGTTAAGTGGACATTGTTGCACATGGTTACCTAATATTAAAAGAATTTTGATATACAGTGGAACCTTGGATTGCGAGCATAATTCATTCCGGAAGCGGGCTCGTATATCAAAACAAGAATCAGAAATAATGGAAACTCAATAATGGAAACTCATTCATTCCTCAACCCCCCAAAAATACATAAAAATAATTAATACAAAATATAAAATAAAAATAAAACAAATTAACCTGCACTTTACCTTTAAAAAAGTAAAAATAAATCCAGACAGATAAGTGTTTCCGTTTATGCGCCATTTATGTATGTGTGTGTATGTGTGTGTGAATCTAAAGTAAGAGGAGAGGAGGAATGAGCCCCTCCCCTCTCCCTCTTCTCATCATACACACACATACACAAAAACTAACGGAAACAAGAAACAAGAAATCTCTCTAATTACACTTGAATAAGTGACACACTAATGAAATCACTGCTGTAAAGTAAAAATAAAAGAAATAAATGTGCACTTTACCTTTGAAAAGAATCGTGACAGAGCAGGGTCTACGTCAGAGTGTGTGTGTGTGTGTGTGTGTGTGTGTGTGTGTGTGTGTGTGTGTGTGTGTGTGTGTGTGTGTGTGAAGGCAAGAAGAGGAGGGCAGGATACAGATACAGAGAGAGAGAGAAAATGGATCTCCAACTTCTCTAATGAGTCTTGCTTTTGATTTACACGCGCACACATGCGTGTTATAATAAACAGTACACACACGCTGTACACACACACATACAAACACAAAATAAAATGTTTTTCACGCATGCACAGATGTTGATTATTCCAGTAAGAGACGCACACTAAGACCCAGCAGCAGAGAGACGATTACCCACAATTCCACAGTGCAAGAGCAAGAAAAACCAATGGCTCAATTGTGATCACGTGACGCTCTGACAAAAAGTGCATGCGTGATACATGATACTCTGTACTCGTAAACCAAGACTTGCTCATTTTTCAAGTTCATGGTTTTCAAATGTATTAAAAATCTTTGCTCGTCTTGTGGAACACCCGCAAACCGCATTACTCACAATCCGAGGTTCTACTGTATTTTTGTATCTTTCTACATTATATTGTTTTCTGTTGCTTTTCAGGGTACCTGATCGTACATTTGGCGATGTTTGTCGCTGGCATGGTGTTTGTGTATTTGGTTATATACCCAATAACGACTAATGGCTTTCTTCCCTGGTTAATTAACCTGATGACCGTTATGTAAGTCTGACACTATTAATCCATTAAAGACTCATTTTATTATTAATTATCTATAAGTGTAACAATCCAGCTATGCTTATGAAACCTAAACCACTTACATTATTCCTGCTGTCTCTCTATAACACGTAAAGTAACGTTCACTTCATGGACTATAGATCACATGATATGTTTTTAAGAATGCACTGTGGTCAGATCAGAAAGGAAACACTTTAGTTGAGAAACTAGTCCTTTACCTGGTTTCTGTATTTGTGTAAAAACAGGGCGAATTTCTTCATTATGCTGGTTTTGATGGTGCTTCAGCGCATTTTCATCCACATATTTTTTCTGCAAGATGAAAAATCTCCTCTGGATAAAGAAAAGCCGTTAGCTCTGGACAACAGGTAAGATCAATAATAAACAAAGCAAACGTGTTTGGTTTTTCATTTTATTTCAAGTAATGGATTTTTCCGAAGAATTGTTCTGAATGTGCTAAAACTCCTGTTCAGAATTTTTCTTCCTGTTCATCTCTCTTTCCCTTGTCCACAGGAAGGTCTTCCACAACCTCAACTACTTCCTCTTCTTCTTTAACATGATCTTGGGCTTAATGAGCTGCGTGATGCGATTACTCAAAAGTGCCATCGTGGGGTTGATGTTGCTGCCGTGTATCGAGAGAGCCCTAATGCCACAGGGCTTTGAGAAATTTGACAAAAGTATGACAAAACCTTATTAATTGCAGCATTTTGATTGTGTTTGCAACCTGACACTGTCGTCTCCCACTGATGTAGGCATACTGATGTATAGCAGTGTGACAGTAGTATTAATTGTACAATTTACCCTATGAATACTTTACACAATAGCATTACAGTACACCATGGATTTTCCTTCATTCATTTTTTAATTCATCCTTTCTCAGGTTACTGTACCTGGGTGGGAATGATCATAACAGATCATCATCACAGTAATCCAGTTCTCATATGTTTTTGTCACCTGCTGCAAAAACGCTCACTACGGTGTGTTCAAACAGATGAGACTTCAAAAAACTCCGGTAACTATCTATTTACATAATTCAACAAGATGTATATAGTACAAACATAGTAACGCAGTACCGCCTCCTAACCCTTACCTTCACCTTATTGTAAACGGTCTATCTGCTGCTAACCCTACTCCAGTAATTATACACGTTTTATTGACTCCTGTTTTTCAGAGTCTCCCGTGAAATTGAGAGCGCGCACTCGCTGGCTTCTCACGTACACCCTAGTGAGGAACCCTAAACTCATCATGATGAGAAAGCACACTGAGAAGAATGAAAAAGACACAGAATTAACATTTGCCATGGCCACCTTAAATAAATCATAAATACAGGCCATTTAAATTTCTTATCATTTAATAAGAAAGTACTGATACATACAGTCAGTTTCATTCATATCGGAACACTTTTACTTTGTCATTTGGCCTCTGTACACCACACTGAATTTAAAATTAAACACTCTGTCAGATTTATTTCAAGGAGTTTGACAAAAGTATGGCATTGAACATTCAGGAATTATATCCATTTTCAAACACACACTCACACAAACACACATTTATGGTGGCTATTAATAAATTTAAAAAATGCAACCTGGTGGGGTCTGTTCCCTTATCACTCCATGACTAATTTACCAGATAAAAGGTCTTGAGGTGGTTCTAAGTGTTGCATTTGGTAGCTGTTCAATCTACAGTACATGAGGTCTAAACAGGTGTCTATGCAGGTGAAGCAGGCCATCATTAGACTAAAAACGCAATGAAAAATCCATTAGAGAGAGACAGAGAGAGAGTATTGTATTGTTTTGTATTGGCCTCTCTCTCTCTCTCATGTCGAAACATTCTTAAAAAAACCTATTAACTGGCAAAACACGTGGAAGACCACAGATGACAACTAAAGTAGATAAACACAGAATCTTGTCCATGGTGATGAAAAACCCATTAACAACAAGTTAAGAACACCGTTGAGGGGGTAGGTACCTTATTGCCTCTAATACATCTACAGTCAAAAGACTTTAAGAGGCTTTGTAAAGTAAATACAGATGCTTTTTAGCAAGATGCAAACTACTGGTAATGATCAAGAAGCAAAGGGAGAGATGAGACTTTCCCAGAAAACACTTACAAAGCCCGCCCAGTTCTGGATAAATCCAAATTAATTTATATCAGAATGATAGGAAGAAAAAAGTATGGAAAAGAAAATGAACAGCTCATCATCCAAAGATCTGTCAAACATGGTGGAGGCAGTGCTATATCATGTAGGGAGGCCAATAGCACTGAGCCACTGATGTTTATTAATGAACTAACTGCTTTACACTCAGATGAGATATGCTCAGAATCAGCCAAATGCATCAAAAATAACAGAGGAATAATGACCAAAAACATAAAACCCAATAGAAACCAAAATAAAAACCAATTGCTCAACCCAGTAGCACATGCCTTTCACTTACAAAAGACAAGGCTGAAGAGAGTAAAGGCCTGGCAATGCACTTTGAGGGAGGAAACTCTGCATTTGGTCATTTCCTTGGGTTCAAGACTTTCATCGTGATATTAAATATTTAAATATCTTGATATTTAATATTCATCCAAATATTAAAGGCAATCCTGATGTTTGCAATTATGTTTTTTTTTGTTGCATTATTTATGAGCCACCAAAATGGAGTTGAGGATATGAAAATGGCTGTAATTCCTAAAAGGTTAATAATACACATTTTTTAAAAACCACTTAAAATAAATCTGAAATTGTTCACATCTTGAGTGTTTAATTTTAAATTCAGTGTCATGCTGTGCAAAGGCCAAATGTCACAAATTTAGCCTTTGTACAATATCACATTGTTCCAATATTTCTGAACTGACAGGTTCAAGATACAAGATTCAAATAACTTTATTAATCCCAGAGGGAAATTATTATGCTTATTATTATGCTATTATTATTATGCTTATTCTTGGTTACAGTTGCTCACAGTTGTTATCCAGTAGAAAGGAAAATGTAATAAATAAGGAAAAAAATTGCTCATTACAGTGGAACCTGTCTGTGCTGAGATATATTAGGCAGCAAGTGAACTGTCACTTTTTAAAGGTGTTGGAAGTGGAAAGACTCCAAACACCTCTTGTGTAATTCTCAGGCTGTTCTCAGGCTGCAGGGGTCAGGATCTACCAAAAGTGCTGAAAGGAAAGACAACTGTTGAACCAGGGAAATGGTCCTGGGTGTTCAAGGCTCATAGAGGCACATGGGGACTGAAGGTTGGACTGTGTATTCTTATACAACAGAAGAGCTATTGAAGTGCTGACTACTGAAGAAGGTGATTGCTGGTTCTAATAGAAAGGAGTCAAAACACACAATACATTGCAGTTTGTTGTGGCTACGCAGCTGCAGATAGTTTGGGGGGCTTATGTCCTGTGACCTGAGTCCACCACCCAAAGCTTCTGCTAAACTTTTTCTGGTAACTTTAGGGTCCCGTCATTCCTGTGGATGTTACTTTGATACAAACAGTACCATAACACCTTAAAACTTAAGGACTTAAAGGCTCTACTGTTGATGACTTGGTGCCAGATACTACAGCAAACATTCAGAGGTGTATTGAAGCCCTTCACAATTGTTTTGGAGGCACAAGAGGGACTACTTAATATTAGACATGTGGTTTTAGTGTTATGGCTGATTGATGTGCGTTCTACTGTGTGTGTGTGTGTGTGTGTGTGTGTGTGTGTGTGTGTGTGTGTGTGTGTGTGTGTGTGTAAAATTTTTGTTACGTTTTTCTTATATCTTTGCTAATGTACAGTAGTTGATGTCTATAAGAACCACACTACCATGAGGTGGTCCTCGAATTTGAAAAAAAAAAAAGAGGAGTGTAGTTTATATGTGGTATGTGTGGTAAATATAGACCCCCTAATGTTTACTGAAGCTTTTCTAAGCACACTTTGATCAATGAGACTACTGGGTTTACATTGTTGTATTTAAAGCTATAATTTAATAATATTAGAGTTATTTATGATTGCTTTCTCATTGCTTATTATCCACTATATGTTTAAAGATTCTTAGGTTTGTATGCTGCCTATGATATTGATTTTAGTGCAGTAGTGATGTATATATATATGTGTGTGTGTGTGTGTGTGTGTGTATGTGTGTGTGCACCAGTGCACAAAGGAAGGTCCACTATAAAGACATGGATAAGTGAGTTTGGTGTGGAAGAACTTGACTGGCCTGCACAGAATCTTGACCTTAACCCTTTAGGACACCTTTGGGATGAATTAGAGCAGAGACTGTGAGCCAGGACTTCTCGTTGAACATCAATATCTGACCTTCAGAAATGAGCATCTGACAGAATGGTCAAAAATTCCCATAAACACACTCCTAAACCTTGTGAAAAGCTTTCACAGAAGAGTTGAAGCTGTTATAGCTGCAAAGGGCCAATATCATAATATACCCTATGAATTAAGAATAGGGTGTTACTGAAGTTCATATGATGTGAAGGCTGGTGAGCGAATACTTTTGGCAATATAGTTATCTATAAGTTAAGCTTGAGTCACAGGCACAGCAAATGGTTTTAGAGAGGATGTGATGGAGAGCTGGAGGTTGAGAAGGAATAAAACCAATGTATATTAAATGTCTTTTGAAGGTTCAATAAAACACTTGTTAAGCTTTAAGTTTTGAACCTGTGTGAATCTTTTTCTTAAAGGTAAAAGGACACACACACATACACACACGCAAACAATATATACATATACAGTGGAACCTTGGATTGCGAGCATAATTTGTGTGGATTGTTGACTATACAAGTAATGCATGCACACTGAGACCAGAGGTGGGTAGAGTAGACAAAAATTCAAATTAATATATATATAATGGCAGTGTCTAACGGCAACAGCATTTGGGTTTGTACGTTTGAGTGCCGCTATATAACTGTAGACCGACGCCTCAGGCCTTAGTTCATTCTCTCATGGATTCATGAGCCACAGCTCCTTTAGAGCTGCACGTAGTAGCGGATGAAATGAAGTGAAACATTAATTGAACATTAATTAAACAAATTAAACATGTAGGGTTTTGTGTCATTGTATACTTTGTGTTCTTTAAATGTGTAGTAGATTTATTAACTGAAATACATGAAATTAATGACCCTAAAATTAAAACATTGTCAGGACGTGCTACTGCGTCAGCAGATGTCGTTGTCATTCAGCCCCGCTTGTGTTTTTGCATTGCTATAAGAATGAAATGCTGTTATGATCATCATAATTTTCTTTAATAAATAATGACCCCTGTTGCACTGTACCACCACTGGCAAAACCTTATACACGTGAAACATTAAACAAATTTACAATCACTACTAAAATTACAGTACAAATTTAGAATTTAAATTAAATATAGGAATTTGTATTGAATTTAAGCAAAGTAAATGTATACCCTAATATCTAGTCTTTAGATTATACTGTATTATGTGTAATACAGCAGGTTTCGGTGAACTTGAGTGCGTCAGAAAATTAACCAAAAAACCAAAATAAACAGAGCTCTGCCGTCTACGCGAGAACGGATGGGAAATTAAAAATATAACTTTTTTTCTGAGAAAATCTCGGGGCTTATGCCCTTACTGAGGATTTATGAGCGTTATACAGATGGTACTCAAGCGGTATTCTAGTTAAAAAAAAAGATAGATGGTCAGATTGTCCAAGGTGGTGGAGGGGTGTGCCTCTGTAAGCATTTGCCACACTTGTGTAAATATGATCCAGTGTTTTGTGTCTTCTATTGAAGCAGGACACATTCTGTTGGAATTTTGGCAGAAAAAATCTTAAGTTGCAGTGATTAAAATAATCACTAAATAATCAGGTATTTAAGATCAGCAGTGCAGTGAGAAGAAACAGTGATAGAGTCATTGCACCATGTTTTGTTTAAATAAATGCATAAGCCCCTGCCTTGGAAGAAGTGGTAAATGGTTTGAGCTGGGAAGTATGGAATACCAGATGGATCCGGAGCGCCGCAGGCAGCTGGAGCCGGTAAATGACAGGGTTAATATGGAGGGTAATGTTGTATGGGCTGATGAATCTAGGGGATAGTTTCCGTGATTCCATCTGCAGGTGTAGGTTCCTTGTAGACAGCCATACTTTGCCACCTACATGGTACAATCGCCCCGGTGGGTGTCGACGGCGATACTGAGTGGTGTAGCGGTTGTTGGTGCGTTGAATAGTGTTGTTTGCTTGGTCCCATAGTTGTTGACACTGGAGGAACAACTGTTGGGCCGACGGTACTTCAACCTCCGATTCCTGATGATCGAACATCGGAGGCTGGAAACTGTAGCATGACTCAAATGGGCTTAGGTTGGTGGCGGAGGAGGTGTGGAGGTTATGGGACAGTTCTGCCCAGATGAGGTATCGAGCCCAGGAGCACTGATGATCAGCGACAAAGCACCCCAGGTTGCGCTCCAGTTGTTGGTTGGTCTGCTTCGTCTGACCATTAGTCTGAGGGTGGTAGCCGGAAGACAGACTACAGGTGGAATTGATCAGATGGCAGAAGGCCTTCCAGAACCATAACATGAACTGAGGCCCCCTGTCCGAGAGGATGTCCTTTGGGAACCCATGCAGGTGGACTACGTGTTCTAGTATCAGCTCGGATGTCTTTTTAGCTGACGGGAGTCCGGGGAGGGCCACCAGGTGCGCAGCTTTGGAGAACCAGTCGACGAAGGTAAGAATGGTGTTCAGAAACCAGCAGACCCGTGATGAAGTTGATGGCAATTGCGTCCAGGTCCGGCGGGGACCAGTAATGGGTTGGAGTTCACCTGGCGATGGTTGGTTTATATCCTTGGCCCTGGTGCACATTGGGCACACCTGGACAAACTTGTTGACATCCCTGGCCATGGTTGGCCACCAAAAGGCAAGTTGGATGAATTGTAGCGTGCGACACATTCTGGGATGCCCAGAGAGCGGGGAGATCGATAGCCAGGTTGTAGGGTCGATGAGGAGGAAGATGGGTGGCGCGTCTCTTACAGAACACTTCAGCCAGGTCCCGATAGGCTGTCGGGATGTTGTTAGTGTCAACCTCGGGGGCCTCAGACTCCCTAGATCAGCCCGGGCCCATAGGCAGAGTTCGGTGCAAGTCGGCCCCCACTGTAGGATCCAATTTTGAGTTCATGAGATCAGTGGGTCATGTTGTAGTAACCATGGGTGCCCAAGGATGATGGGAGGGGATGAAATGGAGTTGAGGTAAAATTGAATCCATTCTTGATGTTGGTTGATGGTGAAGGTGATAGGCTCGTTCTGGAATGTGATGGGACTGCAGGAGAGGGGCGACCGTCGACAGATGTAATACTTACAGGCTGGGATAACACCCAGTGGTTCAAACATTGTATCCTGAATGTGAAGAAAGTAAACTGGATCTTTACTCCCAGTTTCTTGGCGTAAGAAGAGTCAATGAAGTTACCTTGCGGCACCGGAATTGAAGAACGTGGTACTTCCGTGGAAAGGTAGATGGGTCTGCGCATTTCCTGGTCGCAGAGGACAGATGGCTCTGTGGTGCGTCGCTGATCCACAATATGCACAGAGCCCCTCTCTAAAATGACGTTCCCATTCTGCAGCGGTTAGGGCACGCCATAATTGCATGGGTTCCCTGGCTCCGGTGTCCCCAGTCGGTCTGAATAGCGAGGGTTTGAAAATCGCCCATGTAGCAGCTCACAAACGACACTCCCTCTCGCAATTTGGAGTCGGTCTCCACTTCAGCAGCAGGATTTATGAAGGTGAGTTTTAGCTGACGGGTGAAATTGTTGTAGGAGTGAGCTACGTCTGAATCGGAGCGAAGAACTGCCATGGCCCACTCAGCTGTCTGCCCGGACAGCAATGAGACGAGAAGAACAATGCACAACCGGTCTGTGGAGTATCTGGTGGAATTAAACTCAAACATGAGATCGAGTGTGGTTAGAAAAACACTACACTTCCCATCAGTGCCATCCCACTAATCCGGTAAAGCCAGGTAAACATCGGGGGTGGGAGTGGGGGGTGGGAGGCTGTGACAGTGCAGCAGCCACTGCGATGGGTGGTGAATCAGCCAGCTGAGCGGTCGCCTCGTGGAGCTCCGCAATGCTGGCATTAACCACATCACAGAGTTGAGCGTAATCCACTGGGTTTACTGCTGTTGGCTCAGCCATTCTGTCACTGGCAACCGGAGACAGACCAGAAGACTAGCAGTTAGCCCTGTAGCGTGCATGGTAAACCCAAACACAGAAGCAATGCGAGCATTCAGGATAACCACGCTAGTTAATTTTAGAACTCTCTTGCAACGAGAGCAAGAGTTTACACAACAAAAATCCACGTTCTAATAATACACACTCAATCAGAAGCACCCAAGAAGGTGAGTATTCACGTAGAAGCTGACGAAGCGTTGGTAGCGGCATGGGCAGACTCAGTGACTGAGCCATGTGAAGCGCCATCTTGTCTCCTTTTATGCTTCCTGAATCGCGCCCGTACTACTTTTGCGTCCTAGTGCCGGTCGCGTTTGGAGTGCGCATGACAGATCTTTATCTAAACATTCTCATACACTTGAATATTTCTCCATCTGAATTATGCATACAGATTAAATGAATTTATCTAATGTTAAGTTAATGTTAATGTTAAGACAATGAGAAACAGTATGGAGTGATGTAAAGGCCATTCTGGAGTGTTGATTGATTCTGGAATTGTGATAACTCCTGTATTGTTTTATGGCTCAAGAGAATTATGAACCCTAGCTTCTCTGTATGTGAGTTTCCATATCATGGATACACCATACAATAGAGGTCTGTCAGTAAGCAACTTATAGAATCACTACTGTCACATATCTGAAAAAAAGACTTATTTTATTATATTGCTAAAATGTTTAAATACTTTATTTCACCTGCAGCAATGAAAGTTTTTTTTACTGTGCTTTCCAGGTAGCTTTGTCTGTTATATTTTTGCCAAATTAAACACTTCACTGTGAGCAGAAATTCTGTGTACATTTAAAAATGTGCTTTGTGTATACAAACACACACCTTACTAGATCAGCGTCCATGTGAACATTAAACTGAAATTTCTAATCAGGATGATTTCAGTCAGATTAAAGAAGTGTTGTCCGTGTAAATGTATATAGTGTTTAGAGAATCCTGATATATGTACAAAGTGTTTGTAATAGAGTCCTGCTGTAGCCAATCAGCAATTATGGGAGCATATGTGGCTGGAGTTTGTCTTGAGACCCAATTCTGTTTGCAACATTTTTTCTTTTGAAACAGAAAGTCAAAGTAATTTACACAACATCCAACGGTCATTAAAATATCCAATGCAGCAGCCCTGTTGAATCTAAATGTTCTAAATGTTCATCCATAAACAGCCAAACATGTCACGACAAACACACACACACACACACACACACACACACACACACACACACACACACACACACACACACACACACACACACACACACATAAAATACTGATAAATTGCTACTCAGAACAGGACATGTACACACAGGACATGTTGAGTCCTATATCTGTATAATAATATTATCTTAAAAGTGGATGAAGGAGAAGGCATGCTGTAGTCATGCAGTAAAGGCATGCTGTAATGCTAATTATAAAGGTAATTAGCATTCTTTATATGCTGTATTGTTTTTTTTAAAGTGATTAGTGGGTGTGGCTGAGTCCTAGCAGATAAATAGAATTTAAGGAGGACACATTCTTTTGAAACACTCCCAACAAATCTCAAAGACAATTGAAAGACCTTCAGGAGGGATAAATACAGAAAAACAATGTAAAGAGTAAGGGAGACAGAAGCGTAAAGTCAAAATAATATAACTGTATTTTTAGATTTTGATTAAAGAAAATCTAAATAAAAACGGTGTATTTAACCATTAAAATCGGAAACAAGTGTTTGGACAGACTTGGTGTTTTTATTCCCTCTGTGTGGCCCAGAGGAAGGCGCGCTCCAACTCTTGCCTGTTTGCATTCCAGCATTTCTTCCTCAGAAGGAGTTTAGGGTTCCTCAGCAAGGTGTACACGAGAACCAAACGAATGTGAGCTTCTTTATTTGCCAGAAATGCTGAACAGACTAGAAGTAAGAATGTGTACAATATATTATTATTATTATTATTATTATTATTATTATTATTATTATTATTCATTATTATTATTATTATTATTATTGTTGTTGTTGTTGTTGTTGTTGTTGTTATTGATGGTTACCTGGTGTTACATCCACTTGAACACTCTCCAGAAACACACCCAAACTAGATTATTGTGATGATCTGTTATTATCATTCCCACCCATGTACAGTGGTCTGCCAACAAATAGATAAAAGAAAATGGAAGCAAATGCATTTTAAAAATAGTACTATATATATATATATATATATATATTCTAGTGTAGTAAGTAAATATTAACTGATTGAATTAAGCATACTCATACGATAGGTCACTAGCATCAAGGCCACTATGGCACTCCTGATTAACCGTAACACACAGCTCCCCAAGCCCAGGATTACTCTTAAAGAAAAAGAGGTAAAAGTTAAAGGTGTGGAAAGCTTTCCTGTAGAGGATGGCGAAATATGATTAGCCAGACAGATTATGCAGGTCATTCTTTATTAATTGCTGTTACTACTACACTGGACTATAATAATTACAATAACAATAAATAAGAGAGATCTGATAGACCTGTTATTGTGTGCCAGCAGTTTTTCTTCATCATGAGGTGAGTTTTTGCAGGAAAACCCATTTGATCACAATACGCTAAAGCTTCATCAGAAGGAATATAATGAAGAAATGTGTCCAGTTGTTTTATGGAAAAGTCCACAAATTTTTATTAATATATTATTATTAATAATTATTGATATTAATTAGGAGTCACAAAAGGTTAGGTATCTATGAGTTTCATATGTGTGAAGAATCATGACACATATTTACCCAACGAAAGCAAATAAGGTTATAATAAGTAACATATCTCTTACCGTACTGCTATACAGTAATTCAAGGGAATTCAAGATGGCGCCAGTGAGGTTGGCTGCCATCAGGACTGCTCCAAAGTATTTTACTTTATTTTTGTTTTTTAAGTAAATTTTCAGTAATTTTAAAATGGCAAATTCATCACCATTGAGTGCATTAAGTACGATAGTTCTAGTCATAGGACCTATTTCTATTGGTGTACAATGTACTCAGAATTCTACATTTTTAAGTCTGGATCACTGTCCGAGTGAGATCCTGAGGGAGAACAAAGGATGCGACCCGAAGCGGTGGCCCCAAGAGAAACAAGCTGTCGTCAGGAACAGGCTGAGAGCTCGTGCACACTGCACACCTCTCTAGCATGCTGCCCGCCATGTCCAGTCACTGAAGAACAAACTCCATGACCTCAGGACCAGGGTAAAGTTCCAGAGAGACATTCGGGACTGCAATCTCCTCTGCTTCACCGAGACATGGCTGAACCTAGCAGTGCCAGAGCATGCCATCCAGTCGGCCGAGTTCTTCTTGGTTCACTGCATGGACAGAACACAGGACTTGGGGAAGTCAAGGGGAGGTGGCGTGCGCTTAATGGTAAACAACAGCTGGTGCAATAGCGCAAGCATTGTTCCTCTTACATGCTCCTGCACACCCACACCCAACCTGGAACTACTGACCAGCGAATGTCATTCTTTTTATGTTCCTCTGTAGATCATGACATTGGTCATAATCAGCGCTGTTTACATTCCACCACAAGCGGACACAGACACTACCTTATACACGCTGCATGAGGCACTCACACAGCAAAACAAAACACCAACGCCAACCTCAAACGTGCAGCGCCGTACCAACACAGTACTTGCCCCACCAGGGACAAAAGGACACTGGATCATTGTTATACAACGGTCAAGGACGGCTACAAGGCACAACCTTGTCCTACGTTCAGGAAATCTGACCATGCCGCCATCTTCCTCATGCCAAAATACAAAAAAGGGTTCCGGTTCCAAAATACAACGGGAAGTTCCAGTTCAGAGGAGATCGCGCACTGGACAAACCAATTGGTGGCCGCTCTACGGGACGCACTAGATGACGCAGACTGGGACATCGGAGCTGTTTCGGACATCAACATCTTCACGGAAGCCGTTGTGGGTTTTGTCGGAAAACTTGCGGATGATAACATACAAAAAAAAGACATCAGAACGTTTACCAATTAGAAGCCGCGGATGGATAAAACCATCTGCAATGTTCTGAGATCTCGCACCACTGACTATAACTGCTCAAGCTTTTGACACCATTGATCATAGTATTCTCCTTCACAGATTAGAAAATGTAGTAGGAATTAAGGAAACAGCCCTCTCCTGGCTCAGATCCTATTTGATTGATCATTATCAGTGTGTAGATTTATATGGTGATTATTCTGCATGTTCTCTAGTGGAGTTTGGTGTCCCACAAGGTTTGGTTTTAGGCCCACTGCTTTTTTCCCTTTACATGCTTCCTTTGGGCAACATAATTCTTAAGCATGATATTAATTTTCACTGTTATGCTGACGACACACAGTTATCTATATATATATCTAACATATATCTATATATATATATATATATCTAATAATGTATCTATCTCAGCAAAACCAGATGAGAGAAACCAGCTCGCTAAAGTTGAGCAATGCGTAAAGAATATAAGAGACTGGATATTAACTTAACTTCCATCTGCTTAATCCTGATAAAACAGAAGTTCTAGTCATAGGACCGCATGCAGCTAGAAGCAAGACTATAATTTTAGATGGCCTTTCTGTTCTACCGAATGCAACAGTAAAAGACCTTGGTGTGATTATAGATTCTAGTCTGTCATTTTAAGCTCATGTAGAGAATATCACCAGGATAGCATTCTTTCCCCTTAGAAATATTGCCACATTAAGGAATATATTGTCACTAAACAGTGCAGAAAAATGAGTTCATTTGAAAAAATGAGTTCATGCTTTAGTCACCTAGGTTGGAATATTCCAACACATTACTCTCTGGTTGTTCAACTAGGTGCATAAACAAGTTTCAATTAGTTCAGAATGCAGACTCTCTCTGCCCTCTGGACCTTTCTGACTGGTTGGAGATCTTGTCACATGGTTGCCCGGTGTGTCTCTTTGGGATGCGTCCGGTGTCTGGGGACGATTTAACTCTACTATGAAGACTGTCCTGGCCTAGACTGATGTTGACAGCTGTTTCTCTGAGGACTTGGCTGCAGCCGCTCGATAGTTCAGGACTGGAATTTCCCTAAAGTCTACCTGAGCCTCCAATGACTACTTGGACTCCATATTAACATCAATTAACATCTGCTAACAACTGTTAAACTGAACTGCCTGCCACCTAACACATAGTATGAATGCAGATCAATTCCTGCTTTCTGTTTCGCCCAAATGAGAATGGGTTCCCTTTTGAGTCCGGTTCCTCTCAAAGTTTCTTCCTTTTGCCATGTCAGGGAGTTTTTCCTTGCTACTGTCACCCTCGGCTTGCTCATCAGGGACTATTTGACCAGTATGATTCATACACATTCACATTTCATACAAACGTAAATAATTCTTTTGATTGTGTAAAGCTGATTTGCCACAATGACAATTGTTAAAAGCGCTATACAAATAAACTTTAATTGAATTGAATTGAATTGAATAATGCGGGACTTTTGTCGGGGGCCATGAACTTGTACAAGGCGTCATACAATGTCTGGAAAGCCGTGAAGGAGGCGAAGCAGTGCTATGGGAGGAAACTACAGTCACAGCTCCAGCAGAGTGACTCTAGGAGCCTATGGCAGGGACTAAGAAAAATAACAGACTGTAAAGCACCAACTTCCGGTATGAAAAACGCGGATGTGCCCTCCAAGGTGCTCAGGAACTTTTACTCCTGCACCATGGAGAGAATCTGGACGGTAACCATCAAGTCAAGTCAAGTCAATTTTATTTATATAGCGCTTTTAACAATTGACATTGTCGCAAAGCAGCTTTACACAATAAAAAGAAGTAAGTCTGTATGCAATGTGTATGAATCAAAATGTCCCTGATGAGCAAGCCGAGGGCGACGGTGGCAAGGAAAAACTCCCTGGGATGGTAATAGGAAGAAACCTTGAGAGGAACCAGACTCAACAGGGAACCCATCCTCATCTGGGTGAATAACGGATAGCAGGGATTGATCAACTTAATAATGTGTACTGGAAGTTCAGTGTAACAGGAGATGTGTTAAAATTAAAAGGAGTCCAGTTTGTTCCTGGTGGCTCAGGTAGACTGTAGGAGATTCCAGTCCTGAGCTATCGAACAACTGAAGTCACAGGTCCCCAGAGCATCAATCGATGATAGGACAGTCTTAATGGAAACCATCCCCAGCCACCATACAAATCCAGGCAGACCACACGGGGCATCCATGCGACGAGATCTCCAACCAGAAGCAGGACTCCAGGACCAGTTAGACGGGTCCAGAGGGAAGAGGGGTCTGGATCACTGGTAACTCAGGAGCGAACATGTATAGCTCGACAGAGAGACAGAGAGAGGGACAG